>UCOH01005707.1:0-233496 GCA_900474275.1 Synergus japonicus
ATATATATATATATATATATATATATATAGATCGTCACCGAAATAGAACATTTTTTTTGTCTCAGTCTGTGTCTACACAAAATAATACAAAAAAACTTTCAAGACCAAACTTCCGTAAACGTGAATAACAACCACTATATTATAATTTAATTCCTCTTGGTAAGGATGTTAGGATCACTTAAATTGAAGAAAATCACGAGTCATTAAAGTTAATTATAAAGATTGAATAAGTGAATAAGTAAGGAAATTAATGGGGAATACCAAACACTCAACTGTATATATAATGGAAAAACTGGTTTTCTTCTCGTTTAACTCTTTCTGTCGAATGATCTGAATAATAATTAACAATTTTACCACTTGTTGATATGATTCCAAAAATTCGCCTTCTCCAGGTATTTATAACTGGATTTTATAGGGCATATATACATATAAATATGAAAAAAAATATATAGGTGTGGTGTATTTCTACATATAATCGTATATTCCTTGGGTTTTCCATTTTACTCAGTATGCACATCGGCTGCACTTTGAGTGCACAACACAGTTGTGCATTCAGGGCATGCGGGCTTTATTTAAAAAAAATTTGTATTATCAATTTATATGGATTTTAAAAGTATTTAGTATTCAATATAGTTAATCAAAGTAATGCAATGGTTAGCATCAGGGTAACGATTTAGGGAGCAAGTATTTTTTTTACATGTTACCATGTGTAAGTTGATACCGAAGAAACCCGAATAACAAGTTCGTAAAATGCAAGCAATGGTGCGTAGTTTGGTATATTCTTTTAAGATAAAGATTAAATCATGCAGACTTCCTCTAAAGGAAGTCTGCTTCTAAAAATTTATTACTACAGTTCAATTAAGAGTAAAACTTTTTACCTTAATATGTATAAATACATTATTTTTTTTTATTGAAATTTTTTTTTGTTAAATATTATATTAACTTCAAGGTGTGTGTTTTTAATTTAATGAAATAGAATGAAAATTAATAAATTAGAAACCTAGTCGAAAGTAGAACAAGTCAGTGATGAGTCACTTTTGAATATAAGTTTCAAACGATAATATGTTTGACCACAATTTTTTTCATCTTGTCATTTAGCTGTTTGATTCATAAGTATTAACTTTAAACCCTTTTTTCTTAAGTGTTATTTCTACGTGGGCAGATGCGTATAAATGTAAAATCAATAATATGTACATATAAAATGATTGAATTCTATAAATAAATTTTTGTCCCAAAAATAAATTCTTGAGTGCATATTATGTTTCTCGTTTTACAAATTTTTAAATCCAATTTCAACTTCTACTTTTTATTCAAAATACAGGTTAAATAGGATAACCGCAACCGTTGGTAAAGAATAAAATTCTGAAAGGGATCCTTCAGTATTTCGATTTTCTACCAAGCAGACAGTGAAATTTGGCTCGGCAAATAAATCCAAGTCTTTTCTTACGAAAATCTTGAAAATAGTACCGTAACCACTTTGATATAGACGAAGAAAAGAACCGCATTGCGCTTGAAATGTAAATCTCAAATTTCAATCGAAAATCTCATGACAATCGTTCAAGCATTTTATTTGTCCTCAGATCAGTGAAGCTGACGGGTCATATCCTGTGGATAAAGCCTTGTGGTTGTAGATTATATTTATTCTATTGGTTACTGGTCAGATTCCACAAAACCGCATTTCCGTCCGCTCTTATGGAGAATACGAAATACTTCCTACGAACATATATGTTATAACGCTGCCAGTAAAATTGATTGTGCCGACAAATCTAACTTTGCCTGATTCGAGAGGTTGTTTACTCGACTTTTTACCATTTACCAGATTTTAAAGTTATTCAAATGTTTTCTAATAATTTCAAAGTACTTCAGGAAATCTTAGAAAATTTTAAGAGACTTCGTGAAATGCCAAACAATTTACAGCAAAGTCTATAAATCGTTTCTCAATTCTGCCGATACCTTCCTGTTGATAAATCCTGTCTTTTTCGACCAGTACGTGGTTCACATTTATAAACGATTAATTGTACGTCCTAATTGCTTCATCGTTAAATTGAGTTTACACAGTTTCTTTCACAGAGAGAGAGAGAGAGAGAGAGAGAGAGAGAGAGTTAACCAGTATTTATCTCGAAAATCTTGCTCAATCGATTTTTTTCGATTTCTTTTCATTTTATTTCCACGGTCTTACCTTTTTGAACTGTTGAAAAATCCCTGGATTTTTAATTCGTGAACCTGTTTAACTTGTTTTTATAAAAAAAATAAAAAATAAAAAAATCTTGCTGCAGATAAAAGCACCTTGGAAGGATGGATATGTCGACCTGACAAAGTCGAGTGATGTTGAAAATATTTGTTTGGACATCGATATTTCACGCAATGTTCTTATTTCACGAGTCTGTGTGGATCACAACCACTGTAAAAATAATGCATGTTTGAGAAAATGTTGCCCCGAAGGAGAGGCTTATATCGAGAAAACAAAGTGTTTAAAATATTCTCAAAATGAGACTGAAAATGCATTTCATTCTGCACTTGCGGACATCTCCCATAAGGGAGATCATAAGTTGAACACGAATGGTAAGAAACTCGAGTATATGTAATAATTTCATGGAGTTTTCCTATCACTTTCGATAATTTCTCTTCATTTTTAAAATTTAAGATTACGGCCTTCTGGTTGGTGTAAAATGCGAATATAGTATGTATGCTCTTGATCACACTGAAAAATGGTCAATGACACATCAAGGCTATATTTACGTTGATGACGAACAACGGACACGTGCCCATAACGAATATTGCATAGAAATGTTTTACAACATTACCGATTATGATGATGGAATTTATCCCTTGATATGCTTTGATGAACCTGAACAAGAGGCAGAAAAACCAGTGTAAGTATTTTGAATAAATATTGTGCACAGATACAAATTGAATCGAACGATTTGCGCCATACAAGAGCAGGATCCTGTGTATTTGGGAGGTCTTGAAAGAAATAAATTCAAAGCACGTATTGACTATTTGACTTTGAGATGTCTAGACGAAACGAACTGCAAACTCATTAGGCTTTCCTTTCCTTTCAGAACCTCCATCTCGAATGAAAAATATTCCTACGGATTTCACTGACTTAGCGTTAAACTTCAAAATTTTTGTTATGTGAATATTTTTTTGAATGGGAGTCCAAATTAATCTACTCGGAGGTGGGAAACGGAAAGGAGATAGAAAGTGGAAATTCAATGTTACTGTGGTGCCTTATAACTTGTATCTCACAGTAAAAATGAATGTGACTTTTAACCAATATCTGAGAAACGCGTTTTCCTTATAGTTTTATGTTCACTGTCTTATATGCATATGAACCGCCCGTATGTAGAAAGCGTATAAAAATGTCGCTAAAAATCAATTCTTTATATGCTTGTCCTCAGTCTTATCTAGGATTCTTCAGTATACATTGCACGTATCGTGAAAAGTCTTTGAAATAAGAAATTTTTCAGAGTTACAAGATTCTCATGCTGAATAGTTGTGCTTTGGAGCTATAAATTCAATACGATGAGGAATGCGCTAAAAAGAATTTAGTTTGATTTTCCTGAGTTAAAATACTCTCAAGTCAATAATTGCAATAAAAAATGATTGTTAAAATTCAAATTTTTTTATTTTAGATTGAAGCTGAATGGATCTCTTCAAATAATTAGTATTATTTGCCTATTGATAACTCTGCTGGTCTATATTTGCATACCCTCTTTACAAAATTTACATGGAAAAACGTTGATGTGTCATGTTACAAGTTTTATTGTCGCCTACACATGCCTCGCCCTGATAACTTTTGAAATTGGAAAAGATCACAGCTTCTGTTCATCTTTAGGTAAGATTGTTCTTAACATTTAATAGAATCTCAACAAATGTATATGAAATATTTTATCATAGGTTCAGATATAAGTCGACTCTGGGTTACTGTAACCTTTTCTTATTGAAATCTTTAATCTTAGGGTACACTTTACTGTTTGCTTTTATCTCCGCATTCTCATGGCTGAACGTGATGTGCTTCGACATATGGTGGACGTTTGGGTAAGTCATGTTTATAATTAGTCAATTTCTGAGATGCGGCAGATTTCTGTAACTATTCATGCTGTAGTTGGAATTAACGGATCGGTCATTGTAAATGTCAAGGTAATCCAAATTTTTTCTATTATTTACAATAATGATTGATAAGCCGCTACCCTAAATTGCTGTTAAATCAAAAAGCCTGTCTGTCTGACCACTTACTATATAACTGTAATCCTTGATAATGATTGATTCGAAAATTAACAGAAGTAAACCCATTAGTGGAGATAATTTACTTGTTGAGGTATAAAGATTTATGAAGGGTACAATCGTCACTCTAATTTACAAACCTGGTGCTGTGTAAACTTGTAGAACTATTGATTCATCAGATTGTCTGTCTAGGCGTGACTTTGAAAATTATCGTTTGCTCACTCATATATACGAGGTTCATTAGTCAGGACATCACGTTTTTAACATTAATTCTAAATTAATTAAAATACTTGAAATTATACACCCTCTCTGATTTTTTGCGTTGAAATTTATTAAACTTAAAAAAATTTAATTTAATTAAGTTGATTTACATAGCCGTCTGCCTAAACACAAGCATTTTAATCGGGTAAATGCCCTGCATAAATTAAACAGGGAAGATTGTAAAGACATTTGAAAAACCAGGTTTTATTTAGCAGACAATTTAATGGAAAGTACTACCAATATCACACGGAGTGTGTGCGTGCTTGCATCGAATTTAAAATCATGCTAATTTTTGTATTTGCACTTTAATTCACCCCCAGTGTGGTAATTAAACAAGAAAAGACTCTTTGAAAATCTCCCTCAATTATTGTAGATTTTCAATCGTAAATTCTGCCAATTACAAAAACATGCCATTTACTGACTATGTCGCATGTTTGCGAAAGCTACGTGACTCTATGCTTGTTTAATACATTTTTTATGTAATATTCTGCGACTACAGGAGAAAATTTGGGATTTGCATCAACACTATTAATTACTTAATAGGTTTCTAAAGTACGGTTTGATGAGGCAAATTGCATTAAACCAACAGTGGAGCGAACTATATAGGCTTAATGTAATGGAACTTGCAGTATCTATTAGTGCATTACACATGTAATTCGAATTTATAGTGCCTGTTTGAGAGAATATAAATAAACAAGTGTATATGCAGCAATTTAATGAATATGGAAATTTGCCTCCGTCCATCCCGAATAAGGAATAAAATAAACTATTTCTTTTCATGCACGAGACTTGCTGTTGAATACTTTTCAATGTAGATCTTCTATCATTGATTGCTAAATAAAATTCTTTTTACAGAAATACAAGGACACCTAGTGGTGTTGCTAAAAATCGAAAGCAAAGGAACAGATTTATTTGTTACTGCTGCTATTCTTGGGGCATTGGGCTGGTTGTAACTTCCCTCTGCATGCTGATGGATTTCACTGAAATATTGACTCTCGTGAAACGTCCAGGAATGGGCGTGGAAAGATGTTGGTTTCGACGTGAGTACATGAAATCATTTTTAATTTTACACAATCTCCACAAATCCGGTATATGTACATATCTTCTACATAACAAATTAATCAAGTTTAAGATGTTATTAATCTTCTCAATTTCTCTTTCGTTACCTTTTTAGTAAATATTATCCTGTTCCCTTGAAATTCTCTTTCGTGTTGAATTCCCTCTTTAATTCTGGAAGCTGTGGGAAAATCACACCAATTTAGCATAATTGCTATTTCAATTTGCATTTCCGTTTACGAGAGACTAATCTGTGGCAGAGATTCTATGTATTTATTACCAACAGCCAACAGTTGAAGCTTTGTTATAAATTATATATTGTTAGGAATAAATTAGGTATAGTTTCAAATGAGAATCACGCTTTCCAAAATGTTAAAAACTTATCGAAGGATATGATTAATTTTCCTTAGACATTTTGTTTCCGCGTAGGCGGGCACAACCGCCTGATTATGGCATAATTAAAAAGTTTCTTCGAAAAGGAAATCAGCTTTGGGATCGATAGAGCTCCTCCAGTTCGAATGTCATTACGACTCATTAGTCAAGTCATTAGTATTTCAATCGCCGTGACGGGAGTAGAAATTTCCAAGGAGAGTTGGTGGATGATAGAAAAAGACAGCTGGAAAATTAATTAAATGCCCGGAGCCGCGTAGGTCCGGCGCGGCGGTCGAATGGGTTGAGAATCAAGCTGCATTCCGACCAACCTGACTCCAGACAACTTCTAGACAACTTTATTGCTCCAAGTCATAAAGCTTTATATAGGGATTGGTGATTACTATTCGTATATCAATAGATCAATTCTCCTATCTAATCCAATTTAACTATCAGGGTATGCGAACTTTAATTATCCATTTCCTTTCTTATCTTGCTTTCTTCATGGATCCTCTTTACTGAGATATATTTTTTTATCAAAATAGTTTCTACATCAATATGACAAAGTGCACGTCAAATATTGTCAAGCTTAAGTCACTCGAGAGTAACTAGCTCTCCAGTACCATTTCCGTTTTTCGTTTTCATTTTTAATAAGCGAAAGAACTCTAATGATTCTAGTCATTCGTTAAAAACTTTTTCTCGATATTGTACAACGTTATACTTTATTTCCTTTAAAGGTTGACAATGTTCCTCTCTTGAAAAAGTTTAATAACATCTTATTGGAGAGAGAGATGAAAGCTGTATCCCGTACTCGTTTTTTTTTCATATACAAGTATAAAGCCTTTCCATTTAATCTGCTTATGTAGACTGCTTATTATAAGTAATTAGATCTAGGTACATACATTTGTATCTTGTTACTTTTTAATAATTATGTGAGAGGACAATACTAATTACATACAGAAAAATAAACGAGTACATGCAGTGTCGTCTAATTAATTTTTAATTAAACTATATAGGTCAGAGCAAAGTCTATAATGATTTTCCTTTTACTTTAATTATATGAACCACATTCCAACAAAGTTGAAAATTGCAAATTTTCATTTGCTTTCTTCAGTTGTTATTTCTTAATTCTTAACGTGAACGATAAACATTCAATACATCGACGGTTATTAACTCAAAGCAATGCAGATCGTTTAATCGAAGGTCGCAAATATTAGCCTACGAGGTTGTAACGCCCTCCAACCACCTGAAACAAAGGGAGAGATCAATTCCACCCTATCTCCATGTTGGATTTGGTTCGAAAGCAGTAGGAAATCGTGACCTGACGCAATATATTCAGAGAGCAACAGGCTATTTATTTCTTCTATCTACCTCCCACTCTTTTTCTCATCTACACATTCAATCTAGCTCCAGTTTATTTGAATTAATTCCTCTAATTTGTTGCGGTCTGATCTTTAGTTTTATAAAATCAGGCTCTCGTCTGATTTTATACGCAAATTTTGTGATTGAAATAATTTGGGTTTGAAAGAAATAAAAGTATCACCCCAAAAGTAGTATTTTCTTATTTTTTCTTTGTTCCAACCGATTCGAAATCGTTTATTGGTATTTGTTGGCACTCCAACTGCTCCAACTATAAAATATCCAAATTTTTAAATCGAATTTGATGGCTAAACTGAAAAAATGCATAAAAATTCAGGTTTAAACATTTTTAAACATTTTAAACTTCGGGCACTGGGCGGAAAAATTACTTTTAAATCATTCTTTCTTTAAATTACATGGTACTTAGAAATAATTGTCTAAATAAAGCAATATGACTAGAAAAAAATATCTGTGAGATATAATAAAGGAGAAAAGAACGAAGAAGTAGAGAGGCAAGAATAAAAATGAGAATATGAAATTTAATAATGTATAAGGTGAAGTGAAGTCTTAAGTGGACAATATTTAGTAATAGAAGGGGATCTACTAAAGTACAGGAAAATAAGAGCAGCTGTTCTAATTTATCGCATGAAAAAGTCGGAAAATGTGTACTAACCAAAAGGATTAGAATAAATGCAGAATGAGCAAAATGAGTAGGTTTACAGAAATTAAGAGCTGTGGTGGTTGAAGGACATGAAGAGGGTCAAGTGAAATCTCGAGAAGAGAGATAAACGAGACGGGGTAATGGGGTAATAGGGTAATGGAAAGTAAAGAGCACATGGTTAAGTTCACATGTATAAATTTACTACACTTGAAACGCTTATCTAATTTCTTATGGTTGCTTTTCAGGTGGACTAGATTCCGGCGAGCTTATTTTTTTCACTGGACCAGTGACAATTCAACTGACGGTGAACTTGATTTTTTTCATTCTGACCTCGATGAATTACAATAAAGTGAAAAACCAGATAAGAAAGGTTTTAGCCGACCCCACGGACCAGAGAAATAGACGATTTCAGGCTGATAGGGAGAAGTAAGTAAAAAATTAATTGTTGAAGTTAATTAAATTCTTCTAGTATCCCTAGATAAGTACCATAGCAAAAAGGCATATGAACTCGAGGCATCTCAGAACGTCACACCTGCTTGTTTGTTTCGCTTATGTTGAGGATAAGACAGCTAAAACTGATTTTAGCAAGATCTTTATAAGCTCGGAATACTCAGTATCAGTCAAGGATCACGTTAGTCCATAAGAACACGAGAGAACGACCGATTCTCTGATACTGGAATCTTCCTAATCTACTCTCAGTTAAAGGGAAACGATTCAAGCTTAGCCTTTCTAGAGCCTTGAGCAAAGCCGTTATCGGAAAACCCAGAACGAGGACAACTGTGGTGACATCGGGTCCTCTCTTTTCAATTCCTTTCTCTTTCTATCTCGCACTCGCTTTTTTTCTGTCTCTCTTTCATCAAAAAATATTTTACGGGACATTTGATTTCCGAAACTGCAGCTGTTAATGGAAGTGAAATATTGAAAAAATATAAGCACTTATAATAAGTAATATTAGAGTAAAGTAGGCCACCTTAAATCGAATCACTTGCAGTTTCGAAAGTGTTCAAACTCGGAGCTTCTTGTTCCTGATAAGCAAGTTTGAACTTGCGAACACAAAATTTTATTAGAGAAAGTATCGAATTCTGATAGGGAAACTAAGCTATTTGCATCTCATCATTGGTCAGTGTTTACACAGAGTTTTACCATCTTCAAATATTTTTCATGACTCAACTTTGAATCTTATTTTAATTCTCTCACTTTCGTTTGAAATCCAGAATTGCTTTCTATTTTTATTTGCCTTCGATAATATTTCTTGTTTGAGAATGTTTTCAGGTTTTGTAATTCGCGAACTTAGCGACATTACTTTTTGTAAACTTTCAAGGGTTCAGGTTTATTCCATTTTTCTTTTACCTATATGTGAAATATTACTTTAGCGATCGATTAAGGGGTGAATTTTGTTCAAGCGCGAAAGGAACGAAAGCAGAGGAATCTGTGTAGAGGGGTGCAAGCTTATTTACTAGATGGTATCTTGATTAATGGCGAAGGTAGCGCAAAGTACTACTTTGCTAACGAAGTTGTTCAAGCACTGAAGTTTTCGTCATAATATAAATTAGATAACACTTTCCCCTTTGTATTATAACACTTTGTACTCTCATCTAATTTTCTTAATAGCGGTTCAATTTTCAATATGTATTGACATACACCTACGACTGACATTCTTGAGTAATTAATTACTAAATTGACGAAACGTCTTGGAGTTCTTTTTATTAACATAAAGAAGATATATATTATACAATTTTAACTAAAACGGTTTTCTTCACATCAATAGAAAATTTTAAGTTAAAGTTAAATTTAAATAGCTTAAAAAAAACTTTTATTTTTATCAATTTGAGTGTCCGAAGTGTTATTTTTGTATATTTCCTGCTTAAGAAGCTTAATATGAATAGTTGAGTCGCCAAATCACGTAACACGAAAATGAGTGTGATTTGTTTGCTAGAAGCATCGTCAACGTTCTGTGAACATCGGGCGACGATATTTCAAATATATTAGTCTCGAGAACCAAAACTTAAAAACAAGATATGAATCATATGAGGGGGAAACAGTTCCAATAAACTGTGAATCGAAAAATACTTAAATTAAGTCTCAAAAGATTAACATTTTCTGGATTTTAGCCAAATATTAACTCTTTGAAATTGACCCTTTCGAATTGTTCTGCTGCGCACGGTTAACTAAGCAGAATGGAATTGAAGTGATTGAGTTGTGGCATCACGTTGTGAGAAATTAAGGTCCAAATTAATTGAGCATTGTGCACACACGTTTATTGAATAGAAATGCGTGAGTGTAAAATAGCATTCAAAATAGGTTCAACTCGACTGGAACACAAATGATGTTTTCTTCAAACAAGTTATTCCCTCTATAAAATCATCCCTTGTGTATTGTGTATTAATAAACTACCCCAATTTCATAAAATAATTAGCATTCTCAACACGAATTTTTATTTGTGAAATTTGTTATTTTTAGTATAAATGATCAAAAACACATGAAATTTGCAATTTATGGTATGGCGCGTTTGTCTTTGTCTAGAAAGTTACTAATAAACACAAATTTATCTTGCTGCAATTTGTGGTCCCAGAGTGCTGTTGTACTTTGCAGTGTTTGGACTATGTATGTAGCTTGGACATACTTACTTCTGTTTAAGTTCGACGTCTCTCGGAAGCAGTGAAACATTTTCGCAAACGAGGCTGTACCATCAAGAGAGACATACGACTAACGCAATTTTCTTGAAATTCTACCAATCTTGCTACAGAATATTGTCTGAAATATACAAAATAACATTTTTCACATTTACATATTCCTAATTACCCTATATTCATCAAATTTATTTTTCTGTAATATCATAATTCTTGAAACTCACATATCAAATTTATTTTCAGATTGGCCATGAATGTAAAACTGTTCATCGTTATGGGGATATCATGGATATGTGAAATAATATCAAACATGTTAAATCATTTTGTACCAATGTTATACAACTACAAGATTTTTATGATCTTCGACGTAATCAATGATCTTCAGGGTGTCTTCATATTCACTCTATTTGTAATGAAAAGAAATGTTTATAAATCTTTGCGCGAGAGACTACTCCCAAAGAATGATCAGAGAAACTCGAGCAGTATAAGCGAACGAGATCCGCACAAAGTAGAAAAAAGTTCTAGCAATAGTACCCTTATGTCCACTTTTGCTGTGAGTTCGCGACCTGCAAATTCCTAGTAAATAGAAAAATTTCGCGAATATCTGGGGAAGAGATTGTTCCCAAGAGGAGAAATGATTCGAAGAAAGGAATCAAAAGTTTGCCGAGAAAATGGAATGTTTCGACAAGTTCTTAGAGGGTTTCGAAGATAGTTTTAAAGTTGTGTAATTGAAATATCAGTTTAGAGGTGACTGAATTTATCCCGCATGTTCGAATTCGCCTCGTTTCACGGTATATCGTATAAGTATATTTTTCTAAAACAACACTAAATATTTCATATGACAAAAAAAAAAAAATTGAATCATTCCAAAGATTTTTTTAAATTGGGTCAACTGCCCAATTCAGCAATTTTGCTGAGGATATTTTATAAAAGTATGTAATAATAATTGAATGTGACTTTTTATATTGTAAGTGTAAAAAATTGTCTGAAATCTAATCATGATCGTACTTTGATATATTTAATATTTTTATAATTGCCAAGAATGCATTTGTCTAGAATGGAATGTGCCAAGATCTGCGACTTTTCCAAGAGTTATATCGTCGCAAAATTGTAAGGTCGTGACATTGTGTCAGAAATGTCAACAGCCTTTTTCTTATAAAGGGTTACCCAGAGATTCAGAAGTAGGAGATAGCACATAGAAATCAAAGCACGTATATTGAAGTTTTGCAATGTATTGCCACCGATTGGTGGAACCTTTATCGACAATTTTTCTACCTTTTTTTTTTACGGATATTGGATTCGAGCTCTGTAACCCAAAGTTGTGTGAAAAAATGTTTAATTTTAATGTATCTTGAACAAAGTCAGGAGATTAAAATTTTAAGACGAGCTTGAGTCCATTACCCTTAAAGAAGCAGGATTTCAGTATATATACTATGTGTTTATAGAATATATGGAAAAATAAGTGTTGGACAATTTACTTGACTGTTCTAGTTTTTAGAAAGGGCCACAAAGTTCTAAATGTTTCGCATATCGAGGACAGTAGTAGATTTTCAAGTACATTTTCCATAGCACTTATTTTTTCTGTGTAGGCAAACTGAAATTTATAAATGTACTATTTTTTGAAAAAGTGATATATATTTTTATTTTGTTTTATTATGTAACATATACTTGTTATTATATTTTAAGCCATTTTAAGGGATCTTGATACTTTTTACTGTAAAAAATATCACAATTTCTGTTTGCCTTTATAATTTCGTATAATTTTCGATATACCAATGTTCTGTGTACATATATTTAGTATTGAAGCAAAAATTGTTTGTGTACAAAAAAATACTTAAAGCGAAAACTAAATATTATCATACAAAAATTCAAATTCCAAATGTAAGTTACTTAAACAATGTGACATATATGTACCAAAGAAGTCTTTTTAAATTAAATTCAGATTAAACGCTAGATTGGATTTTTTTATTGATTTGACTGGATATATTTTTTAAATACGATATAAAATCGCATTATATCAAGTTTACCCTGTATTTAAATAAATGTGATCTATAAAAATATAATTTCTGATGACCAAAACCATTTCATCTGCCTTATTGCTTAAATTTTCGAAAATAGAGGATTAGATTAAGTAAAAGACAAGAGGAAAATCGCTTCTTATCGAAAAAATGAAGTTTATTATATCTTTCTCACATTTTCTTGTATACTCTCACACTTCTAAATACTGCTTATGTTTCTCAAGTTGTTCAAAAAATATTGGTTGAACATTATATCTCCTCAAGAATTCCAGCATAAGTAAATATTATTATAATTCAAAGCATATTCAAAATAAATCATTATATAATAGATAGCTCCCAAAAAGACGGCTCTGCCGAATTAACAATCTTTGAATTTGACGATTCAGAGATGAAATAAAGTATTTTGTATATATTTAACTATTTATAATTATGTATAAGTATGTACAACTATCTACAAGCACGCTTGGGTCACGAATAGCGTACAATTTCTCAATTCCAAGCGCGTCCCTCCTGTCAATTTCGAAGATCTACTGCCTATAAACCCTATTAATAGAGGGCTAGAAGTTTATATGAGAACCGTTGATTCACCTCGACGTACATACTACGTAGTTATTTTTGATTGTTACAAATTTCTTTTCTAACATCGCTCCCGAAGAGCAGGATCTAATTTTCTGCCAACTGATCCCTCACAAAGCTGCTGTTATAAAAATACAATAGCTGTTTTTTTTTTTTTTTGAAAAATCTAATAATCCTGAAATGAGTGATTAAGGCACGCAACGTAGCGGAAAAGCCGCATTGTCTTTCTCAAAAGTGGAAAAAATGGGATAAAAAACAAGTACCTACAGAAAGCTATACTTAAACACATCAGCTAAACAAATTCAGGCTGATTAACAATTTCCAAATATAAAGTATACAATTTTTTTCTCACTGTTTCACACTCTATCTGTGTCATACTCTCTAAAGTCCTGATAAATCAGGCTAGTACCATATTTGTTGTCTTTCCTTATACAATGATCTTTATCAATAGAGATATTTCGTAAAAAAGCATCTGGTATAAAGGGAAGGTTAATTTGTCAAGATCTCTTACGACTGTACGAGTTCGATTCCATTTTTATCTCTCTGTAATTGCTGAGATGAAATATAGTTTTCAGTGACGTTGGAACATTTTAGCGTTTCTCAAAGAGGATTCTTCACAAAGAGCTTTTGTTCTCAAAGCAGAAACTGGATTTTGATCACCTTTGTAATCATCTATTTCTGTGATATCCTCGCCAACCAGACGAGGTTACCTAGGATGATTTCCTTTGCTGCGAGAGAATTTTCACCCAGTGTCATCTTCCACCCTGGCTCTTTACTTAATTCGCTGAATGAAGGCAAGCAGAGCCAGGGATATATCAGGGCTTTCCATTTTCGTTTCCATTTTCGGCAGTTTCTTCTTCCAGGTCAGGGTCTTCGTTGATGATGGAAATGTCACGAATTGATGGCCTGCGAGCCCGCCAGCCATCTGTTGCTACTGGTGCTGTAGTTTTTGTTAAAAGTTTTGGTCCCGAGAGAGATATTATAATGGCTCCTAAGGGCGCTGTGAGCAAAATCGAAAGAACACAAATCGCTAATACCTTCTGCGCATAGTCTACCTGCTGATCATCTTCTTTGTTGATGGAATCTAATAAAGCGGGTCCAAGAGCGGCCTGGACAGTGGCTTTTGCCATCCAGGAAAGGGCAATGAACACTTTTTCTTTGAGATTTAATTTCGAACCAACTCCGACGAGAACCGTGGCTATAATGCGAATCACAATTCCAGCGACAAGACATGCCACAGAAAGATATACAGTATTACTATCCAATTCTGAAATCTTGATTTGGGTCCCTGTGATGCCAAAAAGAATGGGCTCGAAAATCATCCAAAAGATCTCGAAGGCTGTAGCAACAGGATTCTGCAAACAGAAAGAAAAGTTTTCAATTAGGTTTTATGTAAAGACAGAAATGAATAATGCCCTAAGATAAATGTTTGTTAAGATACAGCAAAGTGGGTATTATTGGGGTGTAAGTAATGGAAGGTTAAAAAGTCGAAAATAAAAGTGAGTTTTACTAGCAGTAGGTGGATGAAAGAATACACAGAAATATAGTTCGCCCTCTGTGTGCTTTAAGCGCTGAAAAAAAAAGGAAATTGTAATTCATACTCGGCAGCCGTGGATGCAATTTCATTAGAAAAGTTAACAATGTGCAAAAAAAAAAATGAAATTTTGTTATATGAATTTTAATATTAAATGTTTCAAGGCGCCGTAATTATTATTATTGTATAAACTAGCTATTATTAAAATGGTAATTTGGAGACAATTACACTTTAAACGAAATTACTTTTGTATTTTGATATCTTTCGCAAGAGATGCTTTTCCAATGATAAAAGACGAGACCGAAGAGGAAACATAAAACACTCTAGAGTACAAAAGGTATAGTCAACAATATTTCGCAAACAACCGTTAAGAGTGCATTAAATCGATTCAACCGTAAAAAGCATATTTAATAGCTGCTGGCGGTGCTTTCTTCATTATCTTCATACTTCTCGAGGGATCGTGAATGTTATTAATATTTCGCGCAAAATATTGTCTTACTTCATTATACTTAGTTATGGGCCACCCTCTCGTACAAGAGAGGGTGGCCCGCCGTGAATCAGGCCATTAATACGATAACGAAGGTCGCTTTTATCACACTTTAACTCATATGCAACGATATTAGCACGATCTTCTCTGAATTCTCGCTTCTCGTGTTACTATCGAGACAAATTCTGAGAGTTTTAGTTACACAAACTTCAAATTCTATTCTAAATTTTATAGCAAATTTTATAGTCCGAAATTGATAGTAAAAATACTTTCTATAGTGAATTAGTAAACGAATCGGTACTATTTCATTAGCAATTCCTTAAAAATTCAAATTGAGAAATTTGTTTCCATCTCCTAAGGAATTAATTACCTTCGTGGAAGTTTCGTGAGGGAATACTTCTCTTATAAATTATATTATACGAAAAATATTAATAAATCAATTTTCCTTCCCATTTTTATTATCCTGAGTTAACACGCTACGTGAAACTCGAACTATAAAAATTACTCGATGGTTTCGAGTTTCTAGTCAAGTCTCTTTAAATGAATCTGAGAATGGAAATGATTTACAAAGTAGCTTTTTAATTTAATTAATTTGGTATTCAAAAATGTGCAAAATAAATATACTGTAGTAAAAATATTTTCTTATGTATTGAAGATCGTAACAGAGAAGACTATTTCTTGAGTGGGGTTGTTCAATACGTAGGCCTGTTTTTACTAGGTCCTCTGGGACAAACATTTCCGTCCCTTTTAATCCGGAAGGAGCGAATCAAATTACTTTTTTCTGTAAATTGCTTCACAATAACTTATGCGCTTCCTTTCTTCTACCTTTGGGAGCGATAGAATAACGTTGTTTATATGCAGAATTAGAATAATGAGATCGATGAGATGTTGAATTTTTATTTCGTATTAAAGTAGACTTTTATAAAAAGTGATAAAAACGGTTTTTTGCATTTTTATTTTCACTCTTTATTGCTTTTGTACGAAATGATTCAAATGATATTTCAGCAAAATTTATATATATATATATACCACACGTATGAATCGTTACTGCGGCTTTAGCAATAATTTACACGAAAATTGAGAACTTCCGACAAAGATAAAGACAAAGTACCGATGAATTCCAATTGAGTTACGTAAGATTTGAAACCTAAGACTTCTCTAGATTTAAATTAAAAGAATGTTTATCTAAATTCAATCTGATTTGAGTTATCATTTCTTTATGGCAATAGACATTTTGAATAATCTATAATTTTACAGTTAGAATTTTAGCAAGCTTTCCTATTAGGTGATAATTTATGCGTCATTTGTAATTATTTTCTATGCTACTCGTCGCTACTCATACAAGCGGGTATTTACATAATTAACGAAAACGATCCGTAAGACTCAAGGACGTTAAGCGTATCTTTCTGCGTAATTACAACAGACAATATATATATTAAAGTGTCGAGGCACATGAATCGCGTCGATTAATCCCTTTTCTCAGAGAGAAGTCCGATAAAGAGGCTTGTTCGCTTTCGGAATTACGGTTTACGGAGTCGCTTCGTTGATTTTAGTTTACCTTGGGTTCCATCTTATGTCCTCTCATAGTCAAGTCCACCCACTATTCCAATTTCTCTATCTCTCTTTCTCTTCTTCCGCTTGTATCTCGAGTGGTCGAAAGCTTTAGGTAGGTACTACTTTTTCACTTAGGAGATCGAAATAAAGTTATCTGTACTTCTAATGACGAGACCAAATAAAAAAGAAATCTTTCTATAAATTTACTACATATTTGGAAAAGATTTCTTTAGTTGCAAAGTCAGTAATAATTTATTGATATATGTATTTTTTATATGTATGGGATATATAATTATCTACTTTTCACCTGTAGTAGATGATTTTTTCGTATTTAGATTTCAATACACCTTATTTATTTCAGAAATAAAGTTATTTTTGAAATCACATTAAAAACAAGCAGATATATCAAGCTGTTATTTATTTTTATTCCTTATATACGTCATAATATCTGCTGGTGCTAGTGTACTTTTACAGCCTCAAGCAAAATTCTTACGAAAAGCAAGAAATTAATCCAGCGAACTGCGATATGACAAGCGTTTAACTTCCGGCGTATGCCTATAAATACACCCACCGCACTTTCATTTAACCTTTCTACCCCTTGGCAGAACTCTCTTGGGTGAAAACTGTCGTTATATTCAGGCAAAGCTTTCAGCAGAATTTCTTATTCCCTCTCATGTTAGAGTTTAAAATATTTTCAGAAATAAAATTTTTTTACTACGCTTTTTTATTTGTATACGCTTATATAAATCAAATGCGCATTTAAAGTGTATACAGTTATCTTGACAACACTTTCTTGTATCAAAGTTTGTTCAGGAAATCTAAATCCATTCACTAAGCGATTTTCCCAACTTCAGTTTACATACTGCTGAAGTTATATAACACAATGATAATTTATTACAGCCTTCTTACACAAGAGACGGAAATGAGAGGGAAGACAGCAGAAACTTTCAAAATTCTACTGGTTAGAAACTGAGAAAACCGTCTTACATAAGTTGAATTGATCACACGTTTATGACGCCTCTTCTTCTCTGAGCATTTTCACTGAGTCTTCAAAAATATCGCTTTTATTTTTATAATAAAAAAAATATGGGGTAACTTAAAATATATTTAATTAACTGAAGGAGCATTTCCCTCGCTTGTTTCGATAATATCAATCAGAACCCAGATTTATTCTTAAGGGAATTCCTCTTTCTTTATTCCGAGAATCATAACTCACTATTTGTCACACTTATAGACTGAGATGTGAATCAATTGATGCACATAAATACGTATAAACATAATTTTGATCATCGGAATATTTCCACAGCAATGGCAAGATTGATGATCGGATCTATTCACCACGACGTCTTACACGCTTCGTCGTGACTTTTGCAAGTATCAGATCGTTTTTATTCACTTTTCCGTTTTTATAGACTGGGAATATCGGCGATGCACTTTCGTCTCTTCAATCCATCATCCGCAACTAAGCTCTTGTGACATATTTGTGGCTTCTTCCTTCCAGTATGGTTTCGGGACATCTAACATCTTTGCACATTTTTGCGAAAGCTTCTATCATCTATTTTCTACCAAAATAAAAAACTAACTTGTTTTCTTGTAGAGGGTACATTTTAATATACTTTCTGATCGTAACTTAAAATCGTAAAGTGCATCAAAGATAGTAATACTGAGCTAATACTGTAGCTTAACGAAGGAGACTACACTTTTATTGTCGTACATTTTCAAGGCTCCTGTAACTCCAATGCTCTAGAATTCACTAAAGAAATCTTGTAATGGAAGAAAAAGAATTGAGAATCGACTAAATGATTCATTCATGAGTTTAGTTCTTATTATGGAATACTTTCCAGTTTCAATTTCCTGTAACTTTTTTTTCCTGCGACTATTCTCAGTGGATACAGTCAGTGGATGAGTATTAAAATTTGGGGTAGTACTAATGTGGGTATATATATTTACTCTCCAAGTATATCGCACATATCGTCCGCAAATATCAAAAGCATTGTATTTGGGCAAACGCGTTCGTTCAAAACTGGTGTTTAAACAGACATATAATGTAAACTTTTGAGTTGTAGTGAAGTTGCAACCAGAGGAGGGTTACAGGCGGATCAGAGTACACTGTACGTGCTTGGTGCGGAACTCAACCATAGAATCTGAATCTACTTCGAAAGTGGCAGTGCACGTCACGCGCTTGAATATTTCAGGGGGAATTAGAGTGTTGTATGGGTGGGTGATATTCTCCTAGTTCTAACTCTACATCGTCACCTCCTTCTATTCCTGTGGAACTTTGCTTCGATACCCTGGGCACGTGTCTTACTGCACTTCCAAAATGATACGTACGTGTATGTGCATTTACCTAGGAATGAGGAAACTCAATATGGAATTTAGTGGTGTAGATAGATACTCACGTCGTCCACCTCCCAACCTTGCTGCTCCCAAAAGTAACAGCTTACGAAAGCTGCTGCCACAACACCCAGAGGTCCAGCGCCTCCTAATTCGATTGCTTCGCTACCAAATACTGCAAGCATTCCTCCTCCCAGGAGCATCAACACTCTCATAGGCACCATAAATGGCTGCAAAATTCAAAAGAACATTTCCTATAATAATCTGTAAATGAATAGCAGTTGAATGTTAATTATTATTTATCAATATTGTCATAAAAACCAATTAAAATATATATTTCATTTTGTTTTTAATACATATGTCTAGTGAAAAGTAGTTCAATGTCTGCGAGTGAAAAAGTACAAAAAGGTATTTGAGGTACTAAGAACCCCTTTCACCAGCAATATAAGTAGTTCCTATGAAAAGTCAACAACCACGCGCAACTCACAAGCTGGGTATACCTTTCATCTTTATAGCTTTTGGTCCCAAGTAAATGAAACATGCTTGTAAATGTTCACTGAGTAAACACTGCTAGTAGGTAATTTCGACTCTCAGCAATAAATCCTAACATACGCAACATTTTTAAGACGAAAACAAATGCAGGCACAATGAAAATTTTCATTGCTGAAAATGAGATGCAATAAATTTCACACCCATGGTTTCATGTGTAAACCGATATTTCAATATGTAATAATCTATCTTTCTCAGCCGTTAAGCGGAATAATTATTTGAGTGTCCTCTATTTTATATAAAATTTTGCCTTGAAAAAAAAAAAAAAAAAACGTTTGTTGATAGAAACATGAGTTATACGAACTATCGGTGCAAGCGGATGCAATGTCGATTTTTATGAGAACAAATTATGATCGAATGGTACTCACGGTGTAGCGGCACGAATCAGCGGTATGTGATAGATTTATTGCATTTCTACGTATATATCGGTTTTCAACCGGAATGGATGTATGAATTGTATGACTGCATGATTATTACAGGCATTCGATTATTATTTATAGGTACATTGAAAGAAACATGTCAAGAAGAGTGAAAATTCCTCCTTTACTTTGAAAGAAGTGTTTACATAGCATGATATAATAAAACAAAGAGTGAGAAAAGGTTCGAAAAAGTGCTGCCTTTTTTAAAGTCGATCCTACATCGGAGGAAATGGACTGTAAGGTTGGACTCTGCAGAAATAGATCGGTTTTGAGTCGCAAGTAAGGAACTTGAAAAGTTTACACTGTATACACGTATATATGTAAGGTAGATAAGTAAACAAGTTTTCCCTCACATGTCTTCGACTATGAATGAAAGGGGATTTCTCCCTTATTTTTCTTTTCTTTTCTCATTTTCCTGCAGTTTCCTTATTTTCCCTCCCCCTCACTCAGGGCGACCGAAACGTTGCAAAAGTATCGCTCAACAGTAGGTATTCTACAGCTTTCGAGTTCCAAAGATGCCACCAATGCATTTTCTTTTCGTTTTCTTTCCACTTTTCCCTCTCTGCTTCGATCCATTCGCATATCCACATGCACTTTGAGTAGATACAGTTCTGTTGTCGAGTATGGGATTGTAGATACGATTCTTTTTCCGAGAATGTGATCTTCGTGTATTCTCCAGGACAATACATAATACATATGTATGTGTATTTTCTACTTTAAAAGAAAAAGCTGCCAGCGCTCGGATTATCGATCTTTCATCGAGAATGGCTTCTCGCAAAAGGTAGTGACTTCGTTTACGTTATGTGAAATTCATATACTTCACAGGCCCGCATTGAACCATCACGAGATCGGAAAAAATTCTATTGGGCCGGTGCCATTTGGACGATGTGAGAAAGCTTATCACCCCATATAACTTGCGTTGGACCATGTTACCAAAGGGAAGAATTGAAAAAAATAAATCTTATGTGCTCTTAAAGCTTTTCTAGTCAATTGTCAGTGTGTAGAATTCTGAAAAATGTAAGTTGTACATTTTCTATTTAAATTTGTTAAATTTCGTGCATTTACATTCAAAATAATTTAATTTTCAACATAAGTAGTTTGAAATGATAATAATAATAATAAAAATATTTTTCCAGGCACGTCTTTCATCCCACCGACCCTGGTAAGTAATATACTTTAAGGATGCACGTTTATCTGCTTTCCTTCGTTCAATGCAGTGCCATTGACTATATATATCTGAAAGAATATCGATGCGCCAAGTCGAACTCGCTTATCGGAGTAATTTTGTTTTCAAAGATGGTGCCGGCGTCTTTAAGGCAAGATTCAATTTTTAAAGTCTTCATGAATTATCGAGATGAAAAAAAAATATGAGAAATGAAACCCTTTAAGATTTTATGAATTTGTTGAAATTCCGTTCGTATAAAATTTGGTCAGTTTACTTTTTAAATTTTTCTAAAAATGGAAGTTGAAACAAGAAACTCTAAATAAAAAATTTACATTTCCCTTTTGTACAATCGTAAAGAAATATATTTTGCAATATTGATGCACGTTATATTTCATCATATGTAAAGTTATACCATCGCAAATATTTTATTTTCATGTTGCATGGGATATAGGCACGAAACGCAATATTGGATGGCTTATGGCAATATCACAACATATTCATGAAAATTCCAATCGTGTGCGGTATTGCTGGCATTGATGGTTACATGCGTGATACTGAACACAGCACAAACATCATAAAATTGGTCAGACTCGAACATACTCAAAAGTTTAAAGCTTCCACTGAAAGGTTTCAATTCTTGCTATGACTCGATTTATTAAAAGAAAAAACAGCAATAAATACTCTCTTCATGAGTAATTTCCAATACAACACACATATTTATGTTTTCGTTCGGGGTTCTATCGAAAGAAAAAAATTCGTACTGTACAAAAAATTTTACTTTAAATTCTATGCAAATACAAGTTTATTTCGAACTCTGCTTTTTTTGTAGGATTGTACAAAGCCAGCCACTTCAGAGGATCAACAGAGATATAAATGATGAGAGGCACTTGGCAAAGGCAGAGCAAATACATAAAACTGAAAGGAAGCTGTAAGGATGTAGAGGAATCATATGTATTAAAAGAAAATTTTGGCATATGCATTTTACGCCAGAGAAATTGTTACTACTATAATTATTATACTCTTCTTTCCACCAAAAGAAAAGAATTAATGAGGATTCCATACCAGTGGATTTTTACTGAATAAAGTCTTGAAAAGAGAGTCAATTATATACCTATATAGTGTTCAAAATAGTGAAATATTTTGCATTAATTTTATTAGGATAGACTTTCAACTATTTGAAACTCAAATGGAAAGCGGGAAAGGATAGGAAAGTTTTCCGACATGAGTAAACGAGAATTTACGAGCAAGAGATGTAATGGTTTTCGAAACTATAGAAATGCTAACCCACAAGAGTGATATTGTCGCAGGAGTTCACGTTTTCGAAGGTTTGTGCTATTGTTCGGAAACCAGAAATAATGAAGACGAAACGATAAGGCGAAAAGAAGTAAAGTTAGAGGTGAAAAATCCATTTCCGATCTGAAAGCCCGTAAGCAGCGCAAATAGCCATGTTGAAAACTTTTTTCCTCACAACTGGAGAGATTAAACATGTTTAATTTTATTTCTGATCTTTTGATAACTCAAATCAGAGGTCAAATGAGTCAAATGAGGCTCTGGAACGGACCCTGATTCAATTAATTAAATAATTAAATAACCTCAATTAATTAAACTCATAAAAACGTTCCGGAACCACTATAGAAATGAGAGCACTGCAGGTGCCGTGACTATTGGGCAGAAAGCATTTAATTCGTACGAATCGATGAACACCTGTACCTATATATATATATGTGTGTAACCAGCTATTCATATACGTATGTGTAAATGAAACGCCACCCTTGTTCATCGAATTGAATTTTAAATCTTCCGTAACTAGTATACATTTCACCGCAATTTAAACACCGATTCCAGTAAAATGGTGACTCTGCGCTTTTATGTATTTTCAACTTTAAATAAGAGTTAATTTTGCTCCATCGAAATTCGCTTGTTTGTTAATTACCGGTCGGTGTAAAATATCAGCATAATAAGCGTTCAAAACCGGAAGGAGCTTTCCATCAGATGCAGACTTTCTGAAAACTTTCCAAAAGAGATGCTATATTTTTAAAGAAATATGGATTTTATAAATCTTTGAAATTTACATGAACCCAATAATTTTCAAGTGGGAACTTTTGACTATAGTCAAAAATTTAAGAGCAGAAAAGTAATTTAAAAATCAAAGTGGAAATTTTAAAACTTATTGTGCTGGTTGCATTCATTTATTTAAATTTACCATTCATGAAAGCACACCCGCGGGTGCTGGATGCTGGTAAATGATTGTGCAAAAGCATATCCTGTTTCCGATGGACTTTTATTACTCGAATCGCCACAGAACTGACCAGACTGTTCCGAAGCGTCTCTTGTAATATTTTTTATATCTCTCTTTCTCGCTCACTCACATATTATCGCTTATTGGTATCCTCAATAATATTTTCCCATTCGCGTTCTCTTGAAATTGACCGCTAGGTTTACTTCTATTTCCATTCATATTTTCCAATATAAAATCCAAAGTTTGTTGCCTCACCATTCTATATGCATATTTTTCCGATGGAGAAAAAATTGCAGTTACTCTGATTATTGTCTTTTTTTTCATAAAGTAAATTCTATCCATTCACTAACAACAGAGGGTTCTCAAATTAAAATGTGTATTGTAGATTTTGTCTAAGTAGCTTTAAACTTTACGAAGCCAACAAAAAGATTGATTGAACATTTGATGAAACATTTAGGTCAAGAAGATTAAAAGTTTTCCAGTTTGGTCTTCTTTAGAAGCAACCTCGTAAGTTAAGACGACTCACTTTTTACTGAATCTCTAGGTTTAAGGGAATCTCACATTAGGTTGGATTATTCATGGGCTCGGAAATTTTGCGATTTCAAGAAGTTTAAAGATTTTCTTCCATATTTTCGAGTAAACTGGTTGCACACAACTATTTCGCCAACAGTCTAAAACTCGTTGGACCTTGCCAACTGACCTGCTACCCCAGTTCCTATCTTTCCCGCTCCTGCTCCTCTTTCCTTTGTTCTCCCTCCTAGCTTTTTCACCACGAATGAGCCACTTTGTCGAAACGGAAGCAAATTGCGACGATTGTCAGGAAATCAATTTCTCTTTTGTCTCCCAATTCCTGCCCCGCCTGTTACTGTTCCACCTTACTGCCACGTTTACCAGCTCGCCAAAAGTCTCAGTTCACTGTTTTCATTTTCATTTTTATTTTTTTCCTTCTCTATCATACCACTTTTTCAACATCTTGCACTCCGGCAATTTTCAGATGAAAACAACGGTACATCTAAATTTACTATATGTTTCTGAGTTTGCATCTCTTACTCTTTGTTTATTTTTTCTATACATGAATACTTATACAATGCCCTTGATATAAATGCTACAACATGATACTGCACATTTTTAATGGATAGAGTCTCTATTCATTTGAATAATTTTAAATCTTCAAACTTTAAATGGAAAGAAAGAATGTATTCAACTTTATCCTTCATCTATCCACGACAATCTTTTTCTAATACCAAGTTTTAACTAAACTAATAATCATATAGATAAACATTTCTTATAATTGTCTGAATGTTCCAGTCATTTTTCAGAAAAAGTTTATGTTCACGTCTGAAAGTGAAGGGCTAATTTCTTCTTTAGATTGCAATCCAGTTTTAAAACTTAATAATTATACTTTTTTTTAGAATGAAAAAAAGAAAGTATAGCGAATGAAATGCAGTTGGCATTCCATTTCACCGACTTACAGAGTAAGTTTTTTCATTTCATTTCAATTCAGCTAAAGTCCAGCTAAAAAGAAGAAGAATTATCTTCGTCTATTCTGCATCTATCTTTTAATATCATTGCCATTGGCAATGAATGATTCTATCGAAGGAACAGGTACATCTCAGACAGGCAATGTTTGGCATGTCATTAGGAAAACTTAGAGCACATTTTACGAGGTGCGGAACTGTCCTGAACGGTTATGATTCCGCTCGGATCGTAATGGCTGCATTTCCGTCGACGCCGGCGCTTCATTAAGGAAGATGCATTTCGCGAGAGGCAAAGGACAAATGAAACGATCAGCCTGTTTCCGGAGGTCCACGACCTCACTTTATTACCACCTATCCTAATTTCATTGAAACCCAGTTGTCTGAATTCCTTCCTTCCGTATAGAAATGCCGAATCGATTTGTCAGCTTATCATGAGCGTAAATTTCGCTTAAGTGCCACATTCAAAACGATTCAATTATATGATAAGGAAAATCAGCTGTTTGGTGGAAGCAAATGAATTGCATTTATGTTCGAAGTTGCGTTCATTGTTCACTATTTCACGTATTAATTCTTTACCAAAGACATCAGTTTTAACAAATAACTTTTTTTCTCCTTTCATGATTTTCTCTTTATCACATTGTTTTTGAAACCATTATTTTATCGATTCACTATGATACATTATTGAGCAAACGAGAATAACTAAATGAAACATCATCCATTTTCATTTCCTACGATCTCGTACTCGATTTATTCAAACAATCTAAACGGAATAACAACAAGCTAGTTTGTTTGCAAGGAAACTTCTCATTCAAATGAATAATTGAATTTTCAAAATAAATGTTGCCTTTCCACTGTATCGACGAAAGTAAATTTCATTCCATTTAGATTCGAAATACATTTAAAGTTAAAAAAAATTACATTTCTATTTTTCTTTCTTTATAAGTTAGATTTTGTGACAAGCGTAAAATTCATTTTAAAATAGTCATTTTTCGTATGCTTTCAACATACATAATTATAGAATCTATTTCAAACGTCATGAAGAAAGAGTGAACTTTTAAACTGAAAGTTTTTCTTATCGAAGCTCAGAATCGGAAAGCTGAAAGGTAAAGAAGCCAAAGTTTTCGCACATGTGTGAGTTTGGAAAATGAATAGTTGGATACATCGGAAGCTTGAACTGTTTGAGAAGTAATTCTCCCTTTGGCTGTAAAATATTTCACCATACTTAAAGCTGCAGAAAACATACCGAAATCCCTGTATCAACTTAAATCCCTTTATTCTTTTCTTTTATCTCGAGGATTTTAAGTTTTTCAGAGAAAAGACTAATTTCTTAATTATTTCAGTATTGGATACAAATCATTTTTTTAACAGAAACTCAAATATCCGAAATTTCGGTCTGGCGATTCTCTACGTTCAATTAGATGGAGCTTAATTCATCTTTTTTGTGGAAAGCTTGAGTGACATTTGGAATAATATGCACCACTTTAAACTAATTTTATACTATATCATATATATTTGACATTCTGATCTATTAAGCTATATTATTCGTTAAATTACGATACTAAAATTGTACAAATATAACTACTTTTTCCTCGAGTACAGCTTTTAAATGAATTATCGATATAATGTCGACATTTAATTTCAGAAATTTCTGAACTTTGCTGAAAGGGTAACTCTATTTTAAAAACGGTTCAGAATGGTGTAAGTTTGAAAGTTAATGTTGCTACGAAAGAGATTTTAATATTAACTCAGTAATAATAATTTTTCTTTTGTTAAAATTTTCTATTAACTGCATATGACTTCGTAGTGAAATATTGTAGGATTAGTTTGTTATACCTTTTTTTCTGGATACATATATTATAATTAAATCGATAATATAATATAACTTATGCTTGAGCTTTTTACATTGAAGAATATAGTGTCACGAGTTTTATGATTTTACTGATCGAAAAAAGAAGATTAAGTACACTTACGTCGCCTTTCT
Source organism: Synergus japonicus (assembly GCA_900474275.1). NCBI lineage: Eukaryota > Metazoa > Arthropoda > Insecta > Hymenoptera > Cynipidae > Synergus > Synergus japonicus. Next base: position 26,898 of record UCOH01005707.1, read on the forward strand.
CCGGAACGTACTTCGCCAGCCAACCCCAGAGAATTCCAAAACCAAGTCCACCTACAATAGCAATTGGTCCCTGTAGAATCTGATACCAGAGTGCGTCGTGAGAGAACATAACACTCTTGATGATTCCGTAGATAGCAACGGAAGCTGCATCATCGATACCTGCCACTGCGATGATTAACGTTGGAATACCCTGCAAAATACGAAAATGCCGGAATAAACATAATCCAAGTGGAAAGATAATAATTACACGGCTGACAAAGTAAAATTAACATTTATATCTGTACATTAGGGTGGGTGAAAGGAACTTTAATTTTCTTGAGTCATCCTGCTATACATTTAAAAATTGTAAAATGTCATTCTGCATCGAGCATCTTCAAGAGTTAAAATTTTTTCTCTATGTTTCACCCATTGGTCGTATCTCATTAAAATATCAGTGCATGAGAATAAATTGGAAGCTTTTCACGATCGATGCTCCAAGTGGTTAAAATTTTTTTATTTCTTCTCCTGTCTCTCACACTCTGGTAAGTAAAGTGAATGAAAAATGAAAAGAGGACAGAAATGTAAGGGAGAAGGTTGAAATGAGAAATGAATTCCTGTGTGCGAAATGAAAAATATAATGAAGTCAAATTCTGGGGAAATATGGGTCAAAAAGAATGAAGAAATATTTTGAAAACATTGTGTTGGCAAAAGAATGAAGCTTTTTAGATTGAGGATCTTGTAATCTTTTGCGTGGGATTTATAAGAGTAAATACGCGCTTTGTTGACTGTTCTTGAACAATCATTAGTTATTTTTTGAACAGTTCCAAATTGAAAGGAATAATACACTAGAAATGGAGTTTTTATATTCCAAATAACGTTAGTCTATAAAAGCAACCCTTTTCTCCGTTTGACAGGAGAAAGCTCGACCCTGAAGGAAGGAAGCAAGGGTGGAAGAAGGTGGGAGGTAGGCCAGTGATAGAAACGGGTGTCAGCGAACGAGATAATTCCCTTTGTGAAGCATAAAGTTGCTTCGAGCATTCGTGTGAGTCCAAGTTGGGTGAAGCTGAAAGCTCACTAGAGGAAATATTGAGGTAAGGTCGTTGACAGAAGAGAAGAACGGGAAATAAGTCACCCGGTTTGCTGCTCGCCCATTTCCCACAGAATCTTTGGAGCTGGGTACGAAAATATAGGCAAACATTCTTCACCCGATGCTAATAGCATCTGGTTCTTCAGAGGAAGAAACCACGAACAAACGTTCTGTCCCGTGTGGATATTGAGACCCAGTGTTGCCCATTCTTCTTACTACTTCCTTGTTCTACGTCCACAGCCCAGTTTCCCTATCTGTTTTACTCCTGCCTCCATAGAAGATACGTCTACCGATTCTCGCAAACAAACCGAGTCAGGTTTGAAGTTTAGCAACCAAAGAATCGATCGAATTCTTCCATTCTTCCATTCTGCTGGCCGGAGGATTCCATTAAACTCGGAGGCGATAGCTCCTCATCCAGGACGTGAGCCAGCAAAAGGCATTCGCCTTGTCGTAGCTAAACTATCAGAGAACGAAATGATAAGAAGATCTCTCTGGATCGATGGAAAGAATCAGATCTTCTGCGGTGAAAGGCGAGGAGAAGATGGTTTTGTAAATAGGAGAAAAGCTATCTTCAAACTTGTTTCACGTCGATCAAACTTAGGATCAAAATTCTTTTCTGATTGAGCGCGAAAATTGTCTAGAAAACAATTATGTTGAACTCTCCACAATAAATCTCAGCAAAAATTGACCTGTGTGCATTTGACAGAAAAATTCTCCTTTCGTTAGTCATTTTTCTTTAAAAGTTCTGACTGTATGAGGTCTGGGGAGAACTTCCGCAGAATTTCGGCAAGTTTAATTTCATTATATGAGAATAGTTTAGTTATGAAGTGTTTGATAACGTTATAATATATCCAATCATTGGGAATTACCTTAGCCACGCCGTATCCTTTGGCGCGAAGCCTGAAGAGACAGGGAACAACCACAGCAGGAGAGACGGCAGCAATAATGCTACCAAGGAGGAAACCCCATATCCACGGCAACCCTATTAAGTACCTTGTTAGAACCGCCACTACTGTAGCTTCTACGAACCAAGGTATTAAGCCTAACTTTGGCACAGTTATCTTCATGCTTTTTAAGGCATTTGGATCAAGGTCCAAACCTGCCCTTGTGAGAATTATCACCAACGCAATTTTTCTGGAAAATAAAATTAAATCAATTAATTTATTATTTTGATATTTTTATTAGGAAATATTAAAATTACAAACATGGTATAAGCTCTGATAAACTACTTCGCTGGCAAAATGCTACTACTTAATTCATATCTGTTGCATTACTAATTTTAAGCAGAAAAGTACGAGACAGTGCTTCCAGAATTCATGCTGCAATGTCTGACTTTAACGTGCCTTTTCTACTAAAATATGTACAGTTTTCCATCAAGTAGAAACATATGTTTTAGGCCAGATATTATTTACAAAGAAACTTGTTTTTTTTTTTATAAATAACATGTACGTTTCACGAAGTCAACAACGCGAAGTAAATTTTAAGTAACTGCTGTGCTGTACAATGTCTTACAGTTCTTACTGACTTATTGTTAGTACACAACTTCTTAAGTTAAAGGAAGCATACTTCGTAAACTGGTTTCGTGAACTTCAGCCCATTGCTGTTTAACCAACTGTTAAAGTCAGTTTTCGCTCGGCGAATAATCGCAAAACTTTATCATCTGGTTACATTTTGATGCAGGCGATGAATCTCTCCAAGCGATTTATAGCCTCTTCTACTATGCAATTATTTGTACATGTTAAATTTTAATTAGAGATCATCTCTAAATTACGTATAAGGTTTGAAAAATGGACGCGGCGATTCTATAATTATAAAATGCTATTATCTAAAAAATATTTTTTGATAGAATCAAATGACTGGCAATTATAATGATAACAAGAATTTTTCTAATTAATATACTTAAGGAAGTATTTAATCAAAAAAGCAATTATGATAAAGAGAGTTTGACATTTTAAGTTTTGATAAATCAATTCAACCCTTATAGATAAAGTGATAAGTGACGCGTTCAGCTGCATACGTATATATCCCTATGAAGTGTCACGTGAAGTTTATCAACGTGTGGAATTCGTCATTTCGATCCCTGAAGATAATAACAACAGTCAATGAGCACATGTGCTCTTGACTTGATTGTGTTTCAATATACATGGAACAAATAATTGTCTCGTGACTTCAATATCACTCGCTTATCGATAGAAAGCAGATCAAGCATTGATGTCTATGGATTTATATAATATATACCTATATATATTATGTATCTAAATTTGTTGCTTTCATAAATAAAATGATAACTAATACTTGTCTAGTAATTTATCTTTTTAAAGAAGCTAAATTTTTTGCAATTTATAAAAACGGTAATATGAACGATTCACTTTTTTATCATAAATGAAATTCCTGGCTTTATTAATGAGGTTCATTTTTGTGAAATTTCATACCTAAGTTTCTGCGCACTCATATATGGTTATCAATCATTTGATTTCCCATTGATAAATGTCTGCCAAAGATAAGCCAATATGACAATGGAATCCCCGCGATTAAAGTAAAACACAACGTTTTGTTGTACAAAATCGTTAGCGATTACGTCCGAATCTCGGAAATACAAAGCATAAATCAATCACAAAGTTAGTAATGCATATTATGTGAAATCACTGAAATCTCAATGCCGCTATTATTATTCCTCCTATTCTAAGAAACAAGTTCAATTCAAAATGTACAATCAAATGAGGTAATCAGAATGATACTTTTAAACGAATATTTAATCCACTCAAATCTCGCATTTTAAATTCATGATCATTATACGTTCAAATGTTTGTACGATAAAATGTTGCTAGTAAACGTTATAATTGACAAAGAATTTTTGTTTCTTTGATGAATTCTTCTTTGAATCATGTGACTAATCATTGACAGATCAAACACATGCATTCGATTTTGTTTATAGCGTTTATCTCAACTTTGAAGACATATTGATGTGGTTATCAATGCGTAAGATTATAATGACTGCGAATCACAAAGCCGTGTAGATTCTTACGTAATATACTGTGGACTACCGCAATCATTAGCTGAATATCCTGTCTCATTTCTTTCAACATTTTAATGATTAGTGACATTCAGGAAGTAGAATAGTTTCTTGTTTATTAAAATAATAAATAACAACTACAAAATACCAGACAGATCTGTTTCAACATTTGTGGGATAAACATTTTTCAAAGCAAAAATGGGAGAAAATTAATTCTGAAAGCAAAAACAGAACACCCAATACGCCCGCGGATTGATTCTCCCTGTTCTATTTTGCTCAGAGAATTCATTATTTCCCATTTTTACTTTGAAGAATTTTTACCCCACTTTTACAAACGAAGTATTTTTATCCCCTTTTTACTTTCAGCCGTTCATGTACACTTTGTATAAATTTTCCATTACTGATGAAAAGAGAAACATTCCTGTAAAAATATCTGGTATTTAAAAATTTTTACTATACTGACAGGAACGAATTGACATTGACTAGAACGAATTTGAAAATGTAAATGGTTTTATAGAAATTCAAAGAGTGTTCTAGTTTATTGACAAATGTTATTTAAATCATGTGCTGCATACGTAAACAGGAGCTAAGTAAAAAAATTATCACTTTTTTATTTCAGAGGTCTGAAAATCTGTTTTTCTTTCATCACGTACTGCGTTTATGTACACCGTGGATTATGCGCTCATATAACGTCACATATATAAGAAACAAATATTATCGAGAATATTTTTCATCTTCTCAACTAATATCACATCAATCCCTTTAATAATTTAAAGCAAATATATAAAATTAAAAAGAATTGTGGTAAATAATTAATCCACGTCATTGTAAAATTTTAATTAGTCCTGTATGATGAAAGGCATATAAAGAAAAAAAATTCCTCTCCATTCATCTACAGAACATTTTTTTTTTGCCAATATTGATGGTCTGTTGGTAGTGTATATGTCGACCCTTTCATAAAAAGTGAAACATCAAATCAATCGTACTCTGGGGTGTAAAATATGACAGAATCAACCCTATATTTATCGTCTTATGCGACATGTGGAAGTAAGTGTTGAAAGTACCATAAAGAGTACATATTATTGCTCCTTTGAAAAGTCAAAAAGAGAAGTTGGTCATTTTTATACTTGCTCGAGATGAATGTAGACTTCATAATAAAATATTTAATAAGAACTCAGAAGACTAAGTTAATTCAAACTTTTTGCTCATATAAAATATGATGGACATAAAATGTTTTAAACATGGAATTCGTAAGCATAAATCTACACTGGATAAACTAAATTCTTGACTGCAGTATCCCTCATTCTCAGATGACTTTCAAGAGATCTTATTATAAAATATTTGACATTGACAAGAGGAAAGGAATTTCACGGTTTGTGCGTTCGTTTCTCTTTCCTTTTAGTCCAAATCTGGTTTTCCCAAGAGAAAAAGATTTTCTGTTCGTATTTCGTATGTCTCCCAAGCAAATTTAATGTTCAGAATGTAGTTCTCAGACAAAACTCTCAAGCAAGCTATACTATAATACAAGTATGTATTATACAAGTATGTATTATAGTATAGCAAGTATGTATACCACTATTTTCGCCATTCCCTTTGCAATTTGAGGAATTTTTTCTCATTTCTCTGATACATTTACCTTGTGACACATTTTTTTCAGATCCGTAAACATTGAGACAAGATAAAGCTATCCATATCTCTCGAATCGAAAACTTGACACATCAGTAGTAGATAAATTGAATTTTTCAAGTTGGAGCAGAATTTTTCACCTCTGGTAAGCAGAAACAATTTATGTTCGACATACTTTCGGAAACCAGATCCGCCAGGGAACACTTTTGCTATTCACCTGGGATCAAGACCGATACAAAGCCTTATATCTCTGCAAAGTTTTAATAATGCACAGACGTCGATGTCTCTAGTAGGTTTAAAGCTATATGGGAAAAGAGCTTTGTCACGTGTATATCGTAACGCTTGTGTTGTATAAAATAGCACGAATACTGGTTGGTTCTTCCGACTTGAATTTTATATGGACAGCTCCCTGACGTCGCATCTTTTAACTAAAACCTTCCTTTTCTCACATTGTGAACTAAAGTAATGTTCGTGTGGAGAAGCCTCGATGGCATAGACAACCCTGCCTTGAAAATTATCAGGAAAAGTGAGTCCCTTGAGATTTTCTCGCGACTTAACTTAAGCGCTGTATCTAGAAGTTATTAAACATTTTTCATCACAGTACTTTCCTTTAATATTAATAAATATTTCCATACTAAATTAAAAAAATATTTTTATTTTCATTTTTCTTTATGACGATTGAATAAATCGCTATAATAAAGTATATCAATTTCACTACTATACACGTGACTGAATAACAAAATAAGTAAACGATATACATGTGCGTTTTACACTTGTTATGCGACACTACGAATCTGTAATGACCCCGACCTTATACGTTAGAACCTCGAGTCGAGAAAGTCAACCATAAAACCTTCGCATTTCGATTACAAAAGCTGCTAACTGAAGACGACGTACTTGCCAAAACGTGACAAGTATTTCAATCGATTCAGCGCAATCATTTATTAACGTTGGATCTCTAATCAGTGCAAAGTCATTCATTCATATAATTAATTAATTGATTCTGAGGAATTTTGAGGGCTTCTAAAGTGCTTCCAAAATATCTTTAAAAATCCTCATAACAAATTTTTAACACCCTGTAAAATTTGGTTTCATGGGTCTGGACGCTTATTTGGAACAACATACATATATATTTTTTTTCCGCTTTATATATATATATATATATAGATGTCAATGAATACTGAACCATTTGAATGAAAGCCATTAGCAATAATCGATGAAAGGATTAGAGGAAGTAAAATAAAAGCTGAACTTACCGCAGATTGGAGACAATGACACTATATCTGCCTTCGATGCTGACCCACCCTACATTTTGGAGGAGCATTCCCGTGATGAGCATACCAATGAGTGCAGGAAGGGTGGTTAGAGAAATCAGCCACCCTCCAAAGTGTGCGGCAATACAAAGGGCCGCCAAACCGAAAAGAGGATGTCCTGGTGCTGCATCTTCTCCGATAATCGAGTACACGATGCCCCAGAGTAAAAGGCCCAAAAGGAAGAGACACAGGATTCTAGCAAATTTTCTATAGGTAGGGCAGAAAGGCTGTGGACACGCTCTTCTCCATCCATCTGGCTCCCATGATGGTGTGTCATCTCGACCGTGACAGCGAGCACAAAATAAGTAGAGCCACGATCTGAAATCCGACGAATCTTCATCAATCTCTGAGCTTTTTCATCGCGGGTTCGTCGAGATCTTTCGAGTTCTTCCTCGTAGACTCTCGTACGATTTATCAACCGCGATTAAATTCAAATTATTACCTGCTAAAGATTGTTGTATTTTCAACCCGTGCTTAGAATTTAAAACATATTTAATTGATTTACTCGACGTCTATTTATAAATCAAAATCAATTTCCATATTATACATATATTATATTTTATATTTATTTTAAATGTCTTACTTTACTTTATATTGTAAAACCTCGGGGCAAAGTTGTCCCTTGTTTACTATAATAATAACAATGATTATTGAGAATTTTGCCCTATCAAAAAATCACTAATTTGACATTTCAATAAGAATCTGAAATTTTAAATTCAAGGCACTGATTAAAAAATACATATAAACAATAATTTCTTTTCATATAAACAGTAATTTCCTTTTCTAAATAATTATTGCATAAGTATTAGTGCTTAGAGAGCATTAGTAAAAATTTCAAGAAGCAACAGAATATGCACAAATAGGTGTAAATATAGCGGAAATGATTACTACATATTTTATGTGGGAAATCTTAGTGAATACGATAGGAAGTGTACACTCAGTTTGAAGGTTCTTTCCTTTCGCACCTATTACAAAATTCTAGGAAGTGAAATGATTTTTTAAACTTAAAAGTGCATTTATCTATAAATTAATTCAAAGAATTTATGTCACTGAGAAGAGATAATTATTGACAAACAATTACACATAAAGCAATCTAGAATCATATTCTACATTTAGATCTTTTTATAATACTTTACTATTCATGAAAAATGTTCAGAAAAGTTCGAAAAAATGTATGAAACAGATATTACAAATTCATATAATGTTTGGTTGAATGCACGTGGTGTTTCCTAGTACAAGGTTCTTGTACTATACCTCACATGATTCCATTGAGTATTCTCTTCATAGGGAAATCGTTATTGACTGAACTGAATTTTTCATGTAGTTATATAGCTTCAAAATGATCGATACATTCACATTCAAGTACGTTGCCCTCGCGTTTAGTTTTAATGCACAGTAATTATTTTACTAATATTTGGTGATTGGAAAAAGTTGTCAAAATGCACTGTCAAATATTAAATCTTCAGCAAAAATAAAAAATCTATTGATGCTAATTCTCATTTTACAAAATAAATTGCAAAATGCTATTTCACTTTATATAATAATACGTAATCAGTGCATAACTTGTTTCTAGATAAGTTTGAAAAACGATTAATCAATTATTTTGAAGAAGCTATAATAATCAGTTCCTATCTGAGTGACCTAAAATCGTCAGATTTCAAAAATAAACAAATTGAAATTCTGTAAATCACATGAAATAACTGATACGCGTTTGTAAACACAGAGATTCTCATTTGATATAGCACAATCAGGTATGCGATTAGTTGCTTTTCTCGTGACCATGAATAATGTGATAATCTCATTTATATATTTAAATTTCATTAAATCACATAGTATCCTTTAAATTAAAGATAAAATATTACTTTTTAGAGTGAGTAAATAATCGTGCAAGTTGATACATTGATTCATCTCATTACACATTTACGAAAAATTACAACAAAAAATGGAAAATTATATAGCTAAAAGTGATTTTTCTTACAAAAGCAGATTTTAAATTTGAAGATACAGTGCAAACCAAAAGTGAAAGAAAAAACCAGCCTTAGAGAAATAAATTCTACTCTAGAATCTGACACAAGCACTTTGCCTGAAAGATCCTAGACTTTTCGGTGAAATAAGTGAAAAACTTCCACCTGAACACGAATTGAAGGAATTTGGCATCGCCAGTGGCATCGAATTCAGATACCTATCAGACAGGTCCAGCAAAATCTCCTGCACACTTGTCGATGGGAAAGAGGAGGAGATTCAGAATAAAACAACTCACCTCTCGAGCTCCTCGGAGTATTCGACTTTGTCTCGGATTGAGCTGGATAAACTAAACGCAGACTTCTTCCTGCCATTGAGTCTACCGTTCTCCTGGTCGAACTTGTACTGAGGTATATTTTCCACACTGCCGCAGTGGCTACCGTGGTGTAAAATCGACTTTTTTCTAGTCGGCTCGGAATGCTCGGAACTTCCACTAATGCGCCTATGGTTATGGTGATCGAAGGCCGGGTTGTCCACCCCGATAATATCACTGATTGAAACTCGTCTCTTCATCAAATCTTCAGGTCTCGTCCTCCCGATTTCGTTCTCCATTTCGACTATCACCGATCACGCACTACCTATAACTCTCGATGGTCACGAGTCGTCTGCACGTCACCTCTTGTTTTCTTTTCTGATCTCCTCCTAATGTCTTTAGACGATATGTTTCCACAAGTGACGTCTTACTTACACCTTGGCTTACTTTTCCACCTATCAAGTCCTTTCAATTTACTTCCCTTATCTGCTCTCCTTTTTTATTTTATGGAAGTTATTTCAAAGAACCAATCAAAGGGAGAAGGGTTGAAAAAAACAAGTATAAAAAAAAGGATTCTCTCCTTGTTATCATTTCCTTCATGGACTTGTTCACTTATTGGTCCTTTTTTTAAGATCTCACTTGCAGGATGTCTTGAAGCTTACTGATCGTGGAAAAATTCCCTCTCATGATGAATACGCGGCTCTCGTTGACCACTAAACGGCGTAGAGATTTGCACTATTGGTGCAGAGAGGCAAAATGAACACTGATGGCGACGCCGTGCCGGTCGTAATTATTATCGCGATACAGGATGGGCAGTTGACAGTCCGGACGGGCCTCTCCCACGTGCCCTTATACGTCAGGCTATATATTTCACACCGCGTGAATCGGGACGTTTCACTCGCGCTCTAATTCAACATAATCAGGGGTCAAACAGAAAAGTGTTAAATCAAACACACCTCAGCCTCTAAACACTAAATAGCTACTTTCTTGCAACACCTTTTTATTCCACCTGTTTACACTTGTGCAATTTCTCAGTTGCATCTTAATTATTATGTACTCAATTATTGCCGTTACTAATACGTTTATTATATTTATTATATTTGTTATATTTATTATGTGAAATTTGTGATTTCTTAATAGAAGTTCTAATTTGACGTAAATTTGTGTATGATATGCTTCCAAATAAGCTTGACGCGAGAACGAAGAACGTGTATTCAGTTCAAGTAGCGAGTGATGGACTGAATGATATCTGATAATCCCTCACAGAAAGTCTATTGAGCAGAAAAAGATCGGAAGCATATCGACAGCTCACATCAGTCACAATGATCAACGCTTATAGATACAATTAACTCGTACAATCATCTGTCAATTAACAGAACTACGGATATATATTCGGACGCTATTTATTGCCTGGATAATTTCCGCAAATTGATGTGTTCTAAAAGCCACTTCACTGTCATGAAAGAGAATATTAATATATTTTAAACAATTTAAAAAATTTTGTCTGATACTCTTAAAAGAAACTTTTTAATTAGGTAAATAATTTTCTTAAGAATATATTAATGTTGATATTTTCATCCATTCTGTTGTGTAAATAATCTACAATTAATTCTGGAATACTCACTATGTATATGTATACACAGATTTTTATATATACGTAAATAGCTATAAACAAGTTTTGGACTGTCGCCAAATCACATCACCTCGTATTTGAAATATCGGAAAATTATCGTGATGTGTAATTGAATTATCAGATTCAATGACATTTCCTTCAAATCGATGAAACGAATTTTTTAATGCAAGTACATAAAGCAATCATTGAAGTCGAGTTTCATGACTACAGTAATTTGAACCTTGCGACTATCTATGTGCTTCGACATTCATATCTTGATTATCGTTTATCTCCTCTACCAATAGTTAAATTACAAATTACCCTAATTGCTAATTTACCAGAGTGGTAGGATTAATCAGGTCTGTAGTACGAGGTTTATTATTAGGCTATTATTTACGGCTAAAGAAGAATTACTCTTGAAGTGCCATCAGCAGATCCAAGTTTTTTTACAATATTTTAATTTGTAATCAGTGAATTTTGAATTCATGCTCAAGTCTTTCGGTTTCTTCAGAATTTCAAAGAAGGAATTCCCAAATATGCACTTCCAATGAATCGAATGTACGTATATTTTACGTGTGCAGAATTAAAAATTTTTAAGTGTGAAGACGCCCTGAATGTCGCCTAACAATTTCTTGATTTCAAACCATCGTTCATCGAGTATTCTGAACTCATCTCCGTCGAAAATCTCCCACCTTATGTAGAAAGGAGAAGAGGAAAAGAGGTCCGAGGTCAGGGTATTGGAATTGCAAATAATTCTCTACCGCCGCTAGCTTCAATCTAGCTATACATCAAGAAGTGGAGCTTTTTACAAATACGGTCTCTGCCCTTTTACAACCATGTAAACGCAAAATCCAAATATGTATTTAAATTAGGCTCACTTTGTTAGGAAATAACTACAAAGACTGTTCTTCACCTTAAAAGGAATCTAAATAAAAGACTTTTTTTAGGATCAATATAACATAATGTTTTAGATATATATTACGTTACACATACTCAACTTCAATCACGTGAAATCAACGATAACGACCTCGTTAAATACTGAAACGTGCAATTAACTCCCTGGCATTTAATTTAATTCATTGAAAAGTTTAGAAATTAATTAAGAAATTTACTGGATGTGTCAGCAGTAATTTTCTTCTGGCGACTAGATAAAACTGTCATAATAAATAAATTGACATATTAATGTGTTGTCGACTTCGCTTGATATTAAAAGAAATGTTGCGTTACATAAAGTGCTGTAGTTGAAATATTTTATAAGAGAATAGACCCGCATTATATTTTTAAATTAAAGTGATAATTTTTATGGATCAAATTATTCTGACCTTAGTTCTTCTGCCATGTTTAAAATTCCACATTGAATATCGTGAGAAAATTCTTGGATTATTATTGTAGCCTGAAAGCTGTATGTTATAGTCTGATCAGTATTCGATTATTTAAATATTTAAATACTTCAATTCATCTCCTAGTCTTCGCAAAGATCTTGAACCTCTTTCAAGACGATTTATATACCTTAGAATCGAAGATTTGCAAATAGAAAAGTACTTAAAATTTATTTGAATCCACAGCAAGCATGAACATCTATCTTAATCTAAAATCTACACACGAAAGGCACTTTATCTCTTTAAGAGGTAACTAGGTCAAAAAAATTAAGCTACTGTATCTTGCAAAATAGATTTTCACGTACAAGATTTTTCGCTAAACTCACCTCCAATCCATTTCATAAGATAATTATCTCACAAAAGAATCATTTTCCCCACTTTATGTATTATGTCACAATCAAAAAATTGGGACGGAATAAATATATGAAATCAGTTCACAATGCATGTGCTCAAAATTACTCAATTGCCACAAAATTGAAAATTCAACAGGCAGAGCAATTGAAATAATTTTTGTTTGAAAGGGTCATTACAAGATGATATATCCGAGGCCTTGAACTACTCTTATGGAGAAGCTTAACGAGGAGATTTTAGCTTGCGTAAATCTGTAAATTTGTGATAATTGGTTGTCAGAAATGTCCTGTTTGTTTAAGTGTAAAACGTAAATAATAAAACGAGTAGAAGACACGTTCGAGGTGTCGACCGAGAAGGTACTGCTGGTAGTTATGCTGCTACCGGCCAATTAGTTCTCATTATCTCTCTCCGACCAGCACTCTTGCACTTGCATCCGGAATAATTCAGTTTCATGCTGCACTGCATAGCTCGGATTTCTAGATTGTCTTGAAGTTGTAACGTCCTGCAGGTGATCGAAATTTACGTTCCTCGATCTCGGAAATTGAGCCCATTTTCCAGTTTAGCTTTTATTAATTTGTGTGACCCACTTTAAGAAACATTTCAAGGTGAATACGCACGTAACGTGTGTTCTAATTACATAGGTACTTCATGTACCCATCGACCATCATTGGTAATGATAATAATGTAATGTATATAGGTAATTTTTTCTGGGTGTAGGTGGGAAACATGAAAATCTTTGTATTTGATTATGCAACCAACCAAGTCAAAAGTCCTTTTTTATCTTATGCTCGTTAAAAGCTTTTATATCGTGAAAGCATTCCAGTAGTCATTTTTATGTGAAAAAAATAGACTCTATCAGACGACAGCAGAAAACTTTTTAAACGCTGCTGTTAACGTTCGCAAACCCTTTAGTTGACGCGATGGTTGGAAATCCGCCGAACGCTGAACTTATTTGATTCGGATTCGAGGCCAACGGAGAGAAAAATTCGAACATTGGTGCGCCATTCTGCACGTACAGTTTGGAGAGTGGCAGAAAAACGGGAAGTTGGAAGGAACAAGGGGAGATGAAAAATTGCTAAATTATCTCACACTTCCTAAAGAATTCTTTCTCTCCACTCATACTTTAAAGTCCAATTTTGATTGACTCTACTCAGGAAGAAATTTAGAAATTCTCTTTAAAGAAAGTTTACGTTTATGTTCGACATTCACTCGTTTCTTATTATACTTTCTTTTTTAAACTAAAATCTTTTATTAAAAAAAAAATCTCTCTCTAAAAAGCGAACATTACTAGAAAAACACAAAGAAATGTTTAAAATGAAAGGAATGTGTAAAAACTCATTTTTTATCTTAATTATCTCAACCAACATTCCTAAAGTTATATCACCTTGAACAACTCTATTTCCTGAATTAATATCTCCGGTTATATAACTCAGGAATTCATCTTAATTAAAAAATATGAAATTGTCAATCAATAGCAGCAAAAAATGTGAATCTACGCACACATTTACTCATATTATCAATAATATATATTCGCACTATTCATTAGATCTCTTCTTCGGTATTGTTTTGATACTGGAACTAGAAACAATATTTATCTTTAATTATACTGAACGCATTATTTACGGGCGTTAATTAAAAATCAATTTCTATCAGCACTTTACATATACCGCAGTTTTGCTATAGCGCACAGTTCGTTAGGAGCGATATTTCTAGCGCAAAAAGAGTAGAATATTATTTACTGCGCGAGCTTATTTATAACGCGCATAAAAGATATCGCGTTTGAAAATTGTCTGCACAATGGAGAAAAATCACAGCAGTCATATCGCTTACATTACGCGAATTTCTGACATTTCCAATCGACAGCTGCTGGAAATGATCAAAAAGTATCGGTAGTAATATATAAATCGACTCGAATAAATGACCTGAAAGGGCTTGAGATATCCCCCAACGCGTTGCAGTCGGGTCGTGAATTCAATCGTAAAAGTCACATGCTCGTAAGACTTTTTCCACAGTATCGCTTTAAGCCTTTCCCAATAAATTAGCGGGAAACTAGCTTAATGCACGTAGTCAATCCTAAACCCTATTAAATTCAAAGGCTGCCTTATTCTGAATAAAAAAGCTTTACTGGATTCGAAATTATTGTTTTTATCTATGGAAGTTATTTTAACTATGCTTTTGGACAGGTATATATATGTATAGAATCAGTACATGGCTGACTCTGATTGTCATTTTCTACTTGAGACGTACGACCTAGTGATATAAATGCATTTTTCTTCACTAAATTTTTAAACGTAGTAAGTTTGATATTAAAATGTGAAATGTGCGCGCGTAGACCATTTCGAGAAGGCATCCAGCAATTAAGCAAAAGATGGGCGAGTCGTGAATTCAAATGATCCACCTGACGCAAATACTCTAATAATACAGGCTAGATCAGTTACTCCGCCATATTTCATAATCACTTCTAAACGATTTACAATCCTATGTGAATAATGACTGTTAGCACCTTCTCATAACTCAATAATTCTACAAACCCGTTCTTTTAAATTAGTCTGCAATATGCTATATCTCGCAGCGTTGTGGTTTCATTATAATTAAATCCTACCTAAAATTATTCTCAGGAGGAAAGTTATAAAAGAGAGAAATTATTGCATACATCAATATCGATGTTTCTAAAATTTTAAGACTATAATAACGATCTAGGGAGAGAAAAGTAGCGTATAAAAATAGAGAATAGTAGAATAGTTGGTGCATAAAAATAAAAATTCAAAAATGCTGATCTAGGCATGAATCCCATTTGATAGAAGAGAATTGTATTTCATTTTCAAGAAAAGTGAAAAGGTTACAGAAATTGATATACATTCCCGAATCCCTTTTATTTCTGGATCTTTGCGTCGAAAATATATGTATAAGATACATATTCTAGCGAAGGGAAGCCGCAAATTTTGCTCGGATCGAAGTTGTCGGCTCTATTCCAATATTTTCCACGTCATTTATCTCAGTTTAGTGCGGAATAAATAATGTACTGAAGCCGCGAAATGAGCGACTTTTTTTCCCACCCGTTGGACAATTTTCCAACCGGTAGGTTGTGGATGAGGGACGATGAAAGTGATATATACACATATATACATGTGCATGAGAAAAAGAGAGAGATGATCGGAAAATCCGCCAATTGTACAAATACCCACAAACATGTATATCGAAAACCCGGAATACCAACACACAACAAACCTCCTCTGGTCGTCCAGGATTCAACCTCACCCTTGTGTAGCATCGGTCGCGTATTAGAGTGACAAATGGCAAGTTGCCCTTCTGGCTGCTTCTGTATCATGCTCAAGGGCTAGCACGGATTACCTACCAAACTCCATTCAGGATCAGTATGTGAGCACGTGAATTTTATTTATAAGCTCAAATCCGGAAGGCTTGCAATAAAGGAAGAAGATACTGATAAATCAAAAGTACGACAACCAACTAACGTAGCTTAAAATAAAAAATGTATCAATATCTAACATACCTTTCATCTAAATTGATAGCAAAAAACCTTAGTCTATTATCGCTATATATCAGGAACACCCCTTAGCTCTCGAGACTCCCCCTATCCTCTGCGATTACCCCTATCACTCAAAACTTGCCCTATATCCCACTGAACTACTTCCAACTTTAAGAATCTCCCTTAACCCCCTAGATGCTCCCTATCCCCTGAGACTACCTCTATCCCACTGGGTTCGCACCTATCCCTTGGGACTGTCTCCCTAATCCCTAACTGACTTCATCTATTCACGGGACTGCCCTATCTCTCAGAATCACCTTTATCCCATGGGATCTCCTCTATCCCTCGCGACCTCTCCTGTCTCATGGGACAGCCCCTATCCCCAGTATTCCCTCTATTTTCGCTTCATCCCTCGAGATTCGCTTTTTTCCTCGAAACTTCCCTTATATCCTCTGCTATTCCCCCTACATCTCGGAACTGAATCTGTCGAGATCCTCCATATCTCAAATAACAGATAAAATTGAAGACATAAATGTGTAAAAGGTCCTGAACTAGCCTCGATCACTTCGTCTAGATTAAATGGACTTGACACTCTTGACGAAGCTACTTCAGAGACTAATTGGACGCAAGTTTATCTTAAAATTTTTCTGTGACTGTACTGCGACGCAGCAATTTTTTTTAATTTCCCGTTTTAGTAAATTGAAAAAGTTTTAAAATGGGGTCGAAAAGCCTTCTCTGAACTTTCATGACAGAAAAATGAGATCCACTCGCATCGACGTTATAAATGAAAATAACGAAACATTTCGCATTTCGGGATATTATATTATTTGAGAGAAAAAATAATTAATTACGGTCGGAATGGACGAGCAAAGTTGTAAATATGAATCATAATTGTTTCTCTCACGCTTCTAATAGAGAAATTATACTTTTTTTTCAATAAAACACATTTAATTTAATTAGTATATATTTAATTGAAATTCTTGAAAGTGGAGTCATCCAGTTGGATTACTCCATTCTCGCAACAAGGCCTTTAATACTGTTTCACTTCTCGCCTTTTACGACCACTAAACTCTGAATTTTCATCTTCACCTTTATTGCACATAATGTTGTGTCGAATACGTTTTGCTTGTGACAGATAGTGATGTTTTATTACAAAACAAGTCCACCAACTAAAGTGTGATAACTTTGCGCTTATTATTGCCTTTTTATTACTTTTATGCTCTGATTTAAAAGTGAGAAAATAGAAGTTGAATATTGGTTGGTGTTCAGTTTTCAGTATCGGAAAAAAATAACAATAAGAGTTTGAAATTGATTTCAAACTGTGACAAGTATTGAGTTTTTAGAGCTTGTAGAGTTGAATATTTTACTTTCAACTGCCAGTAGAGTAGAAGCAGTATCATAATCGTAAATTATGAAAATATACTCTAGAGATGATCTAAATCAGTGAAGTATTTTACTGGTCACGCATACAATGTAATTTATGATTCTCATTGCCACATTCAAGTAATCATACTTTTCAAGGCTTTCCTAATATCTCTCAACGTCTTCATAAATATTTTCCAGAATTGTCCTTACATTTAAATCCTCAAAGGTGATACATGATAAAATTAACAATTATAATTCGTTAGAAAACCATAAAAATGTGTCCCTTACCTCATTTTTAATATTTCCTAAAATTGACGAGTGTATTCTGTACCTACATTCTTTAAGTTCTACAATATTATGTTATGGAGCTAAATGCAAAAATGAAAACGCAAACCATTGTTCTTGAAGACATTGTTTCACATAAAAGATGTTCATGTCCTGGAAATTCGAATAAAAGAAGAAAAATAAGAAAGAACTGAGTTGGTGCAGTTTACACATTAATAAGGAGAAACCAGACATTTTTTGTTAAGTTGCACGTTTAACACTCAAAAAATTTATGGATGTTGACACAGAAATGATATTGCATATAGAGGTACACCCTAGCAAAAAGAGTTGGAATCCTCTCGCTGTTATTATTCGTACTGCGATTTGTCAGAAAAGAAGTGACGTGAAACAGAATTTATATATGACGGATGTACAAAGCAATAATTTATTACAGGCTCTTGATTATTTCCACGTCCAATGCAAGATGTTGCGGACTTTATGCAGTCAACTATTGAACGACAAGTGCGGTTCGAGCAGGGAATAAATCCTCTTGCTATTTTCACCTGCTGTTGCTGATTGTAACATACTGCACTGCGTATATACAATCTATAGAGCTTCTTGCGCCGTGTAGGTATTTCTATTTTATCGGGATCCCAAGTATCTAACGTCGGATTTCCTTTCGCAATATCCCCCCACTTTCTATCGACCTTCAGCAGTTTGAATTTCTTTTCTTTTCCTCGAAATCATCCTATTCACATTTATTTTCCGGCGACTTTTTAAATCATCTTATATGCTTCTCTCCAACAAAACATCTATACCCTGATTTCATTTCTCGAATAGAAGAGATACCACAGATAAAAGAAAACAAAATATTAGCAGATTTCAGAAAACTTTTGGTCGTTTCAGCAAAAAGTTTTCTACAGTCGTAAAACTCGAAAGCAGAAGAAGTAGTTACAGCCAAAGCTATGGCTACAAGAGCGATAACTTGTATCGGCGAAAAAGAAACTGCAAACAGAGAACTGATAACTGTCTTCTTAAATAATAAAGATACGGCACCAAAATAATTATATCCTTCAAAGAGATTAGTAAACAAATAGTTTTACTTGAAATTAACTTTTTGATATTCAAAATCCCGTGATTTTGAATCGTGAAAATAATTAGTTTACTTAACAAAACTAAAGCTGTAAGAGAGTAAAGACTGTGTAGGAGATCCAGTTTGTAGATATCGGGCAAAACATTCTGAGACTTCCTGGGAGTCACTGGACTCTAATCCACTTTGTTAGCTGTAATGACACGCTCAGTTATTATCGAGTTAGGAAAGACTATAGAAGAACGTGGTTGGTGGATATCCGAACATCTAGAAAATTTCTCGAGAAAACTATGGAAATTAAGGCAGTAATTAACACATCATGTAAATTTTAATCAAGGCGTTTTTTTTCTCATAAATTTTCAAGTTTATAGCATATTACCAACTTTTATGATTAAACGCACAAGGTGAATTTTAAGTTCAAAATATAAAATACGATTTTCGCAAGTTCTCTCGTTATTTATATTTTGACTATATTTAAAAATTTTATATCATTAATAAAATCGCTTTGATAACTCTGTTCAAATTCTGCATTCGTTATTAATTTTAATACAAAATTTTATGAAAAACTGGTAGATAAATAAATATATATATATATATATTTCATAAAGGATTTAATTTCAGTTGATATTTCTACAGTTTCAATATATTTCAGTATTTTAATCACGCATTTCAATTCAAAATATGTAGTTAAAAATTATACGATGTAATCCTGCAATCCTATAAAATAATTACCATTGAAACATGAAACACCAGCAATGGATATGTTTTTTCTGCACTTGAAAGCGAATTGTGGGTGATCAATTATAGGTACTGGAAAACACACATATGATGTGGACCAAATCGAGTTTCTACCCACTGGCTTCTGGTGTTGTTGTATTCGCAAAATTCAATTTACAGTTATGAAAGCTTCAGCAACATTGAACATTAAATGACTGAAATTGATTCAACTATTAAATTACACAGTAATATTGAACTAGACTACAATTACATATATAAACAATTCTATTTTTATATTCTGAAATGTATTTAAATTACAAAATCGACAACTTTTTATCATTTTATAATATTTTATCAAGAAAATGATGATAATAAAAAGTTACATGACTCAGAAAATGACATTAAATGGCAGTAAAGTTTCACACAGAAGTGCTTGAATGACTCTTTATTGCGGTATTTAATATTCATAACACCGAGGGGGCATGACCACTTACAGGCAACACTTTGAAACACATTTCAATGAATTATGAATTTATATATTACATATATAGGTTGAGCATGGTAAAACAAAAAAAGATGTACGTTTTTTAATAAAAAAAAAGTATGGATATAAAAAAATGTTTACTTGAAAAATAAAATGAAAAGTTACATGAATGAATCCATCTAATTTCAGGAATTTGCTACTTTTATTAAATCAAATTATTATCAAAAAGAAACCTTATTAAAAATGTAAATTAGTATTCATAAATGGAATGAAGGAAAGAGTCGTAGTACATACTTTTGAAATTATTATATAAACGAGTAAATTGTAAGTGTAATAATGTGTCAGCAGACCAGCAGCATCCATTCGGTGCTAAGGGTGAAGTGGTTCATTTTCATCCGGTCACGAAGCAAACTGACTTTATGGCATGACTAATTATTATACTTCTGCCTGAGGCGATCTCGTTTGCTTGGCTCTCGAGAGGCAAGCACCCTATTAGCTTCGCGTCAACCCCAGTGCGACTGCAATGTCAATACTCTGTCATTTTTTAACTCTTTTTCATGAACCATTATACGATTATAATATTAAATTTATATTTATTTACCACAGTAAATCGTGGGTTTATCCAATTTCCCTACAGACACTTTGGATATCCAGTAATTAAATTTTATTTTTTCGAGGAAATTAATTTCTTCATATATCCATCCATTATCGAAATTGTTGCAGAAATTGGCAGAATATTCGAAATATTGGATATTAAAATCCAGTATGTATATGCTAGGAATTCAAGAAATTTTACTTTAACATGTATGTCTTCTATTAAAATACGTCTGAAATATTTCTAGAATGTTAGATATGCCACTGAAATTTTCACAATAATTATTCAGAATATGTTAATGATTTTCGGTAGATTCCTGGAAGTTCTGAATAAAATGATAAGGAATTCATAAAAGGATTTTCAGATTTAAAGAAAAAGGAATTTAAAAATGCTAAAAACTAATAGCGAGCATATTTCAAAGATCTCTTCCATAGATAAAAGACTGGTGTGACTTTTTGAAAAGATAAAAAAATATTACCTGCTAAACGGCAAAATTTATATGGGATCATTTTTATGAAACTGACTGGTTTTCACGAATGCTGAGATGGAGCTGACGTCACCGGAATTTCGATTGCCCTTTATAGCTGGTCCACAGAGGGAAAAGAGGAAAAGTTCCCTTGTGCAGTGTAACCCGGCCACTCATGTTAAAAGAAAGATTAAAGGGAAAATATTCTGATAGCCACTTACCTCTTTAATTTTAAAATTGTTGCGTCAATTAAAATAATACTCTGTAATTTCAATGAAAAAGCCATAATGTATAAACGTAAACGTGTTTTATTAAAGAAACTTGAATGAATGAAGAAAACAAAGAAATCGAAAAAGAGGATATTGAGACTAAAGATGATGCTTTAAATAGTTTACGTCTTTATTAAACAAACTCCAACATTCGAAACATCGATAGACTCGTTTTTATGAGTACACGTGTGAATGCAGACACGTGTTTGTACGTGTATCTGTATATGCTTATACTAAATGTGTAACTCGTATATGTATATATGTAAAATGGTAACTGGGACATTCGTAAATTTGTGTTGGAGATGGATCACCAAAAGCCTGTGACCATTCGCCCAATTCCTTCTTCGCTCTTCGATTCGCTACACGTCTCCGAATCATCAAACAAAGTAACAGACAACAATAACGCAAGAAGCACAAAAATTTCTACCAACAAGAAGCTAACTTTAGATTTGAGGATCGGTTTCTCAATTATAATGTGGACGTAACACTCTCCTTGCCACAACCTTCTCTCAGTAGCTCATAATACAAACAATGATGCACAGACACTTGCGAATGAAACGACACGAGCGTCTTTCTTTCTAGTTAACCTACTTAAGAATGGCCCCTAGCACGAGTGTTTATTTTTACAGGGATGCTTACAATTAAAATTCTCCACATAGAAGCGATCCTCTCTATTTACAATTGCATGCATTGTGCGTATTTACGTATTAATTATTACGTATTCTCTCCACTGTTACGAACAGAAAATTTTTGGCCAAATTAAACTCAGTCTTAAAGTTCATCAGGAGCATTCACTTCGACTTGAGTCAATTATCTTATACAATACATACTAGGGAAATGACTTTCACTGTTTTTGATGTACCTAGGAGTTGACTTGTAAGCACCCCTTGGAAAAAAATATATTAGGATGGACCCGCGCACTCCATTCACTCCACAACAATTATCCACAAAATTATTAATACATATTTATTTCAGCATAACGTACCGCTTCACATAACTTTGATTTCACTTTCAGTAATATATAATTCATATATGATTCTGCACATCAAAGTACCACCAACCTTGGCTTCACTTCCTTCTTGTAATTGAAGGCAGAAGTTGCCGCATCCAATTCCTCAAGTAATTCCGCTTGATGTTGAGATAATTGCCACCAGACGATGCGTGAATGGCCTTTTATCTCTTCCTGAGGTCACATCAATCCCACGTTAAATTCAGATAATGAATTCCATGTGTCTCCTTTACATCTAATTCCTCGATATCAACTCCATTAATCAAGCGATTGATTACAAATAATGAATGGCACACTTCGATTTAACTTGCTTCAATTCTAACAAAGGTATCGGAGTTTTGTGGCGAAATAACTTGTAGTAACGAACATGAAGTTTCGATAAGTTTTAGAAGCATTTCTTCTGAAATTTTTTATCACTATCTTGACTGGTGTCACCATAATCACACCGATATTTCCTGAATTTGAACTCGTTTCTTGGCACTTCCAGGAGTTCCAGGCTGTCTCAAAATTCCCGGACAAGCTAGAGCAGCGATGTTGGGAGCAGGAGCTTTTGGTGGTGGTGGAGGCTCTGGAAGACCATCATCAATATCGATATCATCATCATCGTCTCGACCAACCGTAGCATCCACACAAGGTGATGGTGTTCTGGATCTCTGAGTACAAAGATTTCTGTTGTAAGTTGGAGGATCCAAGAGTCTCTTTCCGCCAGGAGGTGGTGAGCACTGAAACTCCTGCAATTGCATCTCTAGCTCATCAACAAGTTTTGTTTTGTGGGGCGTAGGACTGGAAGATGGCGAGTCACTTAGAGCGAAGGTAGAAAGTCTGCGTTTGCTGGAGGATTCGATTCCCGAGCAGCCAGCTTCCAAAAGCTCTTCCTTTTTCTTATCTCCAAATCCACCCAATCCTGAAGAAGATGAAGAGCTACGATCACGTTGATGATAAATTCCCGCGAATATTAGGATATTCAGAAGCAAAAGAAAGACTCCAACAGCGATGGTAACTGTTAAGGCAGTGGTGTAGCTTTGATAATGGCTCGAGGCTAATTTCCGAAGAAGATTATTAGGGCCTACTCCGAGATTCGATTGTTGAGTTTTGACGGTGGTTGGAATCATGGTTGTCGTGTTCGGCGTGCACTCGGTTGTCGAGATGGTGACAGGCATTGAAGGCTCAGTTGGTGATGGAACGGGAATAGGCGGGGCTGGAATCGGCAGTGCCATGGTTTGGGGTCGCACAGCTCCCTCGTATAAACTCGCACTTTCCATAAGATGGTGGTGTCGCATGCTAACCTCGTACCCAGGACGATGTAATTGCGGAAGGAGATTCAACCAAAGACTCATCTTATGTCCTCTGTAGTGTGATCGAATCTCTGTTGTGCGACCAACCTCAAGATAAAGTTGGTTTATGGCGTCATACGAATCCCAAAAGGGAGGACTGGTTGATGTGCTGTTCTCCGCCCTGCTCATAGAACTAACTTTGTTAGGATCCCTGAAACAAGTAATGTGCAAATATATTCAATAATTCAGTTTGAGGGATAGATAATAGCATGAAAATTATTTTCTCAAACGACAAAGGGGTGATTTAATATATTCTGTGGGTAATATATATTATATGGATACATATAAATCTGATATAAATGATATTTTCAAATAAAATATACAATTCGAGAGTTGAATTACATCCATACTTTAATGAGGTCAGCATACCGATTGTTGGAAAGGAGATCACCGTTTTGGCGCACATCGTCCTCTGTGACATTCGAATGCCAAATTGGCTAGCACCTACTGCAATACGTTATAGAATGCAACCACGAATTCTCGCTTCCACTTATTCAGAAAAGCTCTTAGTCAAACTAAGCTTGAATTTAATCCAAGAATCACACGAATCGTTATAGAATTTTCAAAGTGTTCTCATAACTTGATAAACATGCAAAAATGTTGACTACTAAATTAAAGTCTTTAAATTCGCGATAAACGAAAAGGATAGTAATTTCTTTATATCTATGTATTTGTAAAATATAGGAAATTGTATTGCACGACGCTTTGAATTTATGATGATGCATTCATCGTTTATAGTTACGCAGTCGTCTGTTCCGTCGTTTCAATTCCATCGTCAAATATTCCGATATTCATCGACTTTATGAACAACTAAGGCAAGGCACCGCTCGCCAATTACTATGGAAACCGATGCCACGTCAACGCAATCGCAACTTTGGGAATTGCATGCCCTGGTGCTTCACCAGGTAAGAGGATTCGTCGCTTCTGTAACTTTACTCTATGACTACCGCCGACCTCTTAATACTCGAATTACATCAGGCAATCTGAACTGGCACTTAAGTTCGACCAACTTTAAGTTGCAGAATTAACGTTGAGTTTGCGTAGATTCCCCGCGCGCCTAAACTTGGAGAGCGTATACGCCATCAGTTTCTAGAAAACCAATAATGACGTTAGCTTTCAAGTTTCAAAGATTATACCAGCGAATATCACCTTCCAAGATGGGGCCATGGTTCACATACTTTTCAAACTTCTTCCTATTCTTCAAAATTAATTTCTTCATCTAAATCCACGGAGGATAGAACATTTTTACTCATCATAAGATTATTAAATTAATTAATACAATATGCAGATGGTTATAACTTACTATTTGTTTCCATTCGAAAAAATTTCCAACATTCATCACTGTCTCTTATATGTCAATATTATTTCAAATACATAGTTTCTTATCGCAGCATATCTGTTCCATAATCTCAATCTGATACAGTTCTAGTCTGTATATTATAGATACTTTAACATATCGTATAAGAGCTGAATGTTAGTATGAATTAGAAGTTTCCACGACTGAGTGTACTTCTAGTGATTAAGCCGTTATCTTTCTCTATCTTCACCTTTCATCTAACTTCATTCCCTTGAATTCAACTCCCTTCCTTTCGAGCCAGTAAATATAACCAGTTCGCTTTTACTGTGCGTTACTTTGATTATTGACTTCATTTACATTTATACAACATTTTGAAATGGTCACATGTAAAATTAAAGTTGCTAAGTGAAACCCCATGACGATAAATCCAAGCTTGATCTTATGTATCCTAAATAATAAAGGGATAAATATAGATATTTATTTATACCTCCATTCTTAGTACCTGTATTGTAAACATAAAAACGTATAATAGGAGACAGCTTTATGCATTATAAATATTGCCTTCTTTTTGCTTTCAAAGTTTACATCCACATAATACACTTAGACATTCAACTCAATTTTTCTCAGTCAGCCTGTTTCGCACCGTCATCATTTTTCTTCCTTCCGGATACTTTGAAATATTGATCCTGAGGAATCAATCAAAATTCAGGTGAGGGCTGATTACTCCACCTCTGGTAAATCCAGTTAACTGGGGCTCAAATATCAAATTTAGTCGAGACGTCATTAGGATTTTAAAAAAGTCGTCTTTAAACTTAAAACACATTAAAACAAAAAAACTATTGCTTTTATACTTGCTTGCGTTGCAAGCGCACGTAAACTCAGGTATCACATAAATCTCAAACAGTTTCATTTAAGCTGCAGGATGTAGATGAATCTTTTAACAGTTGTCAACAGCACTATAAATTCTACTCGTAAATGTGTTATCGATTTTCATTGAACTTACCCGCCTCGTATGAAGTTTGAGAGATAGTGGACTAGCAACCTCGACAGATTTTCGTCAACCAGAGTGTAATTCCTGGCGATGAAATTGGACGAGTCGCCTCTCAGAAGCGGAATTCCCAAGAGATACGGTATTTCTTCACCCCTTCGACTTGGTTGATCGCCAGGTTGGAAATGAAGGAAATATCCACGTCCACCTGAGGCTGAGTGTAGCAGAGCCAGTCTCAATAGAGGAGCGGACACCTGACCATCCCCAAGAAGTGAAAGAAGTCCTTCGCAAATAGTCAAGGGACTCTGTTCGCCTTTCTCCCAATCAGTGTACTCATTTCGAAGGGTAGAGTAAATCTCGTGCAGGTGATAGCGATAGGTATTTCGCACATAAGTACGAAGGATTCGATCCCGTCTTGTTTCATTGAAACCATTCTGCACAAAAAAATCAAAAACCTCCCTTCAATATAGACAAAATGGATTTTCAACATAAAAATGTTATTAAACAACTAAAGGTCAGACGCTTTGACTGGTGTTTATGTGAATTTTATAAATAAAAAATATCTATTGAGGTGGATGAATTTAGCAGAACCTTTGATAGTATTCAAATTCGGAAGACATTAATCAAAGAAAAAAGTAATTCTGATTCGAAGCTAGCTTGGGGATATACGGGTGATGGGCACATGCGGGATAATAATTGACGAACATGTAGCTGAATGACAAGTATATAGACAAATAGCCACACAGAATTGTAGTCAAAGGACTAATAGTTGCTAATTTATCGGATCGATTTTAATTACTATTATACTATTGATGCAATTCAGTCTAGAGTTGATTACCAATGTATAACACTATTTAGTCTAATCTGATTAATTTTATTAAACTTTCTTGCTGTAAATAAAATTTCATATTGTAGTATTATTTGCTTTAAAATAGTTTGTATTGCTCTATAGCGTAATCGCGTGCTTTTACGTGCTCATAAACACGATCCACTTACTTGTAAATCATCTTCCGACAAATCCAGCCACGCTTCAACGGATGTAAGTCCCATTATCAAATCACGATCACCGAACGTTGCAAATTCCGCGCCAGGTCCTGGTGTTAAGGGCATGAATCCAGTGGAAGATACGGTAGGCTGATAATTCTAAAGCGACAGACAAGACAATTTTTATAATTATTCACATGAATAATATTCGATTCTTGCGATTATAATTTTTTTGAATAAAAAATAAATGAGGTAAAATGAATGAAATGTAATTGAATATAAATACTCTTCATTCCTTAGCTAGATTTAAAAAGATTATCAAGAAGAATAACTGTAACAACAAAACAAAACAGATTCACGTTCTACCATGAGTATGTTGTTCAAGTTCATCGAGGACTTTTGTCGCTAAAGAGGCTTATGTATGTATGCTGCAAGGATCAACGTTTACGTCGGTCACACACAAACTACACGACGTAATGTCGGATTCAGAGACTCTATCCGTCAACCGGTTGTCCTTCCAATTAGCAAGCTCATCGATTCTCCGTCCATCCAAAATGCGAAAACCAATAGACTAGGGTTAAATGGATGACATACAACAATACAGCAATATAGTATAAGACTAAATTCCTCTTTGGCAGACGATACCCAATCTTTGATTGCTATTGAATTAACCATGAAGATATAAGATAACATAAATCATTAATTTTATGTTCTCTTTTCATGTCTTTGCAGAATAAAAATGATAAAGAAATTGTTTCTACTCGAGCAGTTTAATAAATTCAGAAAATGGTATTTTTTAAAGCATCATGATAATCTTACTTGGGTGGGAGTTTGTGGTAAAACTGCTCCATCGACAAAAGGTGCGAAACCAGATGTGAATCGTGGTGGATCGAGTTGGATATCAAGAAGCTCCTCAAGATTATGGAGGCGAAGACATGGGGCAATATCATCAACTTCAACATCCCCAGGACAGCCAATCTTTTCAGCTACACGACGTTTCACCATGAGAGGTTCTCGTTGTACTGCCCAAGGCGATAAAGCCGATCCTCCAAGTAATATAACTCTTTGAATGAGTTCTGTAACAATCAGAGATAAAAGAACATCATTAGTAGATATTAGTACAAAAAAATTCCTTCACGAGATACTCAAAACCATTTTTTTTTTATAGACAATTAGTCCTTTTTCATCTTTATATCTCTTGTTCAGCAGCACTGGCTCGGCAATTAACAAAAAATCCTTTGACAAACCCGAAGGTGACGCTTATAATTGTTGCAGTTTCCACGATAAATTGTTTCCGCCACAGCACTCCTCTGACTCGACTTCCGTTTTCTGATCTCGAGATATATATCCTACATGCATCCTATACAATGGTGTTTCCGAATTACATAAAGTATTTGAATTTTAAATTTCAATGAGCAAGTTGAGTAATGCCTGATGTTTTCAGGTTTAGATATTCCTCAGAGAGAATTATCAGATAGCTTTTTGCTGCGGAGCGTAAAAAGGGTGAAGCAAATGTGACTAACGATACAAAAATGTAAATATATAAGCGCTGAACGAAATATGCTTAAGCTCGTTTTTGTTTATTTTATGCAGAAGTGAAAAGAAATGTAATATTTTGTCTTTAAACATGTTTTTATAAATCATTTCCCGGTTATAAGTGCAAATTTATTGTTTTGATTAAGGAGAAGACAATGAATAAAGAGTAGAGAAAATGTGTAATGGTAATGTGAAAATTAGTAAACTCGTGTATACCATTAATAACAGAGCACTTCAAAACTCATAAAAGTTGAAGTAACAACACCTATGAAACATAATACGACCTCGCCAAGTGAAACTGGGATATGACTCTTGTAGCACAGCGTATAAGTACTTAAGAAAACTGAAAATTAGGGGTCTATATCTCTCCGAAAAGCACTTATGCTATGAGTGTATCAAAAGAAATAAAAGCAGAAAACTTCTTTTATATGCTTTCATTTATATGTATAAGCTGCAAAATTGTACTTAAAAATTTAATATAAAAAAATACCAGTAAAAATAATATAAAATAACGAGCACTCTTATTATTTTAATAAAAGAGAGCCAATTAGATGTACGTTAACGTAAAATATATTTACGGGAGTTTGTAATTAAACATAAAATTATAAATTGCATTCTACAAAAAATTGCGTCATGAAGGACATGCTACTTTGTTGATATAAACATATAAACCAAATAATATTTAACATTTTGTTTTTACATTAACGTTTTTAAATTGTTATATATCTTTGATAGCTTTCCTACAAACAAGGAGAGTCTCTCCATGCTCACCTGAAACTAAAATGCACTTAAAAGGGTAATGAATTTTACGAGTAAAGTAGCGAGAAAGAGGTTTATTGCTACCCGATATTGCAATTTAGAGTGGCGATTTCACCAGTATAATGTAGTGAATTTCTCGGCCCTGGATTGGGCCTGGCCAGATAGTCGCCAAAGGAAAACAGCGTTAGAAAAACAGCCAGTAAACATCTACATAACTGAATGGACACTGCAAGTGACAGTAAATAAATTTCGCCTACATTTATTTGCGTTGTTTACATCCGAATCTTTTGAAACCAGCGTTTTAATTAATTTAAATGCTTACAAAATAAAACGGTAGTGATAGTTTTTTTAATTTGTGTTTGATAAATTCTAAATAGGAAAACACTTCCCAGAGAGTGAATTCTCGTAGGTTCAATTATTATTTAATTCAATTTCTGCTTTTGTGCTATACATTATTGTGGTTCAAATCAACCAGAAGATTTTTTCAAGGATTGTGTATGAACCCTTTTACATCCCCACTTCTTTTCTTTGACGCTTTCTGAAGATAGTAAGGGTGCAGAACGTGTTCGACACCAGGGCTTCATGAAGAAGGCGGTAAGGACGCATCAAATGGTACAAGAACGAACGGTGGTGTATTGTGTCTCGGTAGTATAAGGTTCGTTAGCGGACAGAACGAGATGACAGTGGCACTGTCATGGTACGACAGCTCTCGAAAAAGCTTGTTAAGTCTCTAGTACCAGCTCCACACTGTACTCGAAATGCCACGAGCACATTCCGCGACACGAATTTCTTATTATTTCCCTGCCAAGAACTCTTCAACCTCCAAAAATCTCAAGCTTTTAAAATCTTCAAAACGAGCTAAGAAACTTCTGGACATCAAAAGGAAATGTCTACAATATGAATAGTCTAGAACACTGTACAATACCAAGCAATTATTTTTAGATTCAATTAAACAATTTTACAAAAAAATATATTAGACGCTCTTTTTTGATACCTATATAAGGGGAAATTAAACTTTTTGAGTAATTCGGTTCCACGAGAGTGTCAGGAATCCTTAAAAGCTTTTATAAAAATAGGAAAATAATTCAAACGACAAAATAGGAGTATCGAACTTTAAAATTTCCACTTCTGGCAACAGGTGACGTTTCGATAAAAGTGGAAAGTGTCTGTCTCCTACACTCGAAATGTGAAATTGACAAAAAATTCGGCATTCGAGCCTCGATGTTGACATTTCCGACATATCATCGTTCTTATTGATTTCACTAAAAACACGGATATAAACCATCACAAGTAAAAGCTTGAAGAACTGTTAGCGGGCGATTTTTCTCATATTACTTGTAATGTAACACAGACTTCTGAAATTTTGAAATGAGAGACTAAATAGCTGCGACGATATAACAATGGAACCAGTGAAAGAACTGAATTCAATTGCATTATAAATAAAAAAGCTGAAGTACGAAAATTTGCATGAGTGTGCATTTTTACAAACGCTGGCTGTCAATTCAGCGAGACATTTTTAAATTATCGGTGTTCCGTCAGCGTGGACCATATCGCGCTTCCACCCCGTCCGTTATTTTCATTGCTGATATTTTTCGGAACGCGCAACAATGGAAACGGTTGCCTTGATCGAGTGCGCTTCGAATAATTCATGTTAGAAAATATACGTTAATAAATAGCGAATAAGCAAAGCGTTTGTATAAAAATATATAACGTGTCAAGCTAAACAAATTTGAAATCGTTTAACTGCAGTCTCATGCTTTGATAGAAAAAATTTCATAAAACTCAATCCAGAATCTCAGTTTCACTCAAAGCACTAAAGATTCTTTTCAATCTTTGTATAAAACTTTCAGACGATAAAGTGGAAAACCCATAAACATAAAAGGTGAGGGATTTCGATAAGATTCTGATTATAGATTTCCATTCGGCCTCGGGGAATATCAGAGTACCATCTTTTACAATGACTTCCAGCAATTTAATTTAAAAACGAATACTCGATTCTTGTGGTCGCTGCGAAGAAAAAAGTGGAAGCAAAACACATTCGTTTAGACTCACTATGATGAAAACGGACGATTACCTTGCAATCTCTTGATACACGAACACCAGGTATTTCACACTAATTTCTCTCATAAATCAGCTTTTCTGTGAATGAACGTGCACGTGTAAGAAGTTAAGTCAGTTTGGAAAAGTTATTTTCCGCAACTGTTTCAAATACGAAATTATTCAAATGAACACCATTAAAAAATATGGAATATATTTCAAATAGGTATAATTTGTATGTAAATATTGTTGGGACGTTTTTAATATCAAAATTACTTAATTACCTTTAGCCATAGGTGAAACTGCTAAAAAATTAGCCAAAGCGGCACCAGTTCCATATCCAAGTACTGCAACACGATTAGGGTCCCCACCAAAAGCAGCTAAATTTTCTCGTAACCAGTGAAGCCCAGCCACCAAATCCATCAGACCGTAATTGCCTTGAGCACTTCCTTTTGTACCCGTTTTCAAAAATCCTGAAACATAAAAAAATATCTTCTTAAGAATATACATATATCATTTCCGAAATGACTTTGTGAAAGGATTTATAAGAAACATGATATACGAAAGGATTTACCCCAGGGAGAATAAGTGCGACATTTTTGCAAAAATGGGATTATTAGCTATAAAAATAGGATAAATCCCCAAAAATATTGTAATAGAAGTATTTTTTCATTTTTCAAATTTTGTTTTTCAATGTGAAACCGAAAAGGTTCATTTAGCTGAAAATCACTATTATTACTCTGGTAATTATTCTCGCTTTTGTAGAAGCAAGACAATGTTAGAATTTACAGTATAAATTATCGGACCTCATAGATAATGTGATCATAATAAATTTTAATGTGGTAAGTGCTTGTCATTATAACATCAAATTCCATTAAATCAAAATGAACCTATTTCATTTGGTTAATCAGTGCTTCCATGGAAAACTGCAATTTTCATGAAGAGCAAACATATATTCAACTATTTATAATTATACTGTACATATACTTTGAGTTGGATTTACAAATTCAGTTCTCTTTATTATATCAATATAAAAATTAATAAAGAAATAAATATGCTCTCAATAAAATTCCTTGAATAAGTTGTTTCATGATTATGAGGTTATGCCAGGACACTCTTTAACTTTTGTTCATTGATCGAATTTCTGGATTTCATTCAACATTAAAGTAGGGACGGAAGTTGAGAAAGAATCATTAAGAAATGGTATTTTCGTGCAAGTGGGATGAAATTAGATATAAGTGAGATTGGCTTTGTCTTTCTGGGAACATTTAACTTTTTTTATCAGCCACAATTGATTACAAGCTTTAAAGGTCGTGCATTAAGTTCGCCAAGCTCATTAAGCTCGTGCTTCTTTGAGGCCGTTGAAGAGAGAAGCCCTTGGCACGCGAACTCTTTGAAGTATAGAACAAGAGTCGCGCTAAACGAAGTTAAGTTAATGTGATTGTGTCATTATATGAGTGAAAAATACTTCATACTCTTAGATTTTTTATGCAAGACGCACTTATCGTGAGTCTTGCAGAAATTGTAATATTTCAATCTTTATTATTTATTATTTATGACAAAAAATATATGTTTCGCATAACGATATCCTTCCTTCAGAATTTCAACACTATTTTCAAACGCTTCGGGGAAAAATGTAAAAGAAAAGTACTCAGAAAAACTCAACTTACGAATACATGGTCTATGCAAAAAATTCGCCGAAAATCCAAACACGCAATATATATATGTCAAAATCTTTCCGCAACATGTTCGCAATATTGCGATATTGCAATAGGTACTCTTGTGAAAGTCATTATACTTATAAGGGAAAAAATTCGTCCAAAAAAATTCGACATCTATGCAGGATGAATATTCTGCATGATGCAAAAAGAAACGAAAGTTATAAAAAAGAGTTTATACCCTTTCATTTTATTTCTTTAGTCTCTTGTTATGATTTAAAATTCTATTGTATCATAAAGCATTTTTTTATTAACCATCGCCCTGTGATAGATGATTCATGATTCTTCTTCAGACTTATTGATGCAAAGTTCACGTGTGTGCTTTGAGAGTGACAAAAGAGGAAAGAAAAATACGAGAGAAAAATGTCTCGTTAAGCAAAACCTGAATCGACGGTATACATAGAGATGGTGGCTTCGAGTGCCGTGCATATAAATACGTACACGTCAAAAGAAAAAGAAAAAATAAAATGAATCGCTCTCCACTGCAGCTTTCACTACCGAAGCGATATCGGATAACGCCTGAGGCATTGTTTCACTTCAGATAAAAACACTCAGGAAACGGGTTCATTATAGTAGTTATAAAAAAATATAAATGTCGATTGTTTTAACGAAAATTGATTCTTTTCTTTTATACACGAAAAAAATTTGTTTCGGAAAATTTCTGGAAATTCGTACCTAAGTCTCAGATGCGAAAAAAGTTTTGTTGTTGTTCAAATATTCCCAGCAACTAGATAAATATTGAAGGACTTCAGGAATAACTTCTTCGAGAAGCAATTCAAGAATTCAGAAACAGTTTCAGAAAAATCAAAGACTGAGTGAAAAAAAATTATTTAGAAGAAAATTATTAACTTAACTTCGAAACTTGAAAATACCTACTCGATATCAGAATATAAAATGAAGATAAAAGTATTTTGGAAGTGATGGAAACTTTTTAATTAAGCAAATAGACGTCGAGCCACTTATCACAAGTTCATGGAATTTCATGAAGATCAAACGGAAAATTATGCAAAAGCATTAGCGAATAAAAAGAGTTTGTATAATAAAAAAAAACTTATTCCTGGGGACAGCTGCAGACGTATAAGTGCGAATTAACTTCCAAGCGTAAAGTGTAGAAACGTTGAACATGGAATTTAATGTACATAGAGATGTAATTGTTTAACGAACATTCATTGTCACGTTATATCTGCTTTTAAGTGTAAAGTACTACTTAAATGAGACTATGATTATGTTCCATTACATTTACGGATGAAATGATACGATTATGGAATGTGTTTACAAAACTCTCTACTTAAAATCGTACATATTTCAAAAGTGAGATTTCGACTATAATTATTATTAAAGAAAATTAATTACTGTACAGTACAGTCTCCAGTTTTAAAAACTGTTCTTTCTGTCATTTTCTATATTCCTGCTTTTTTTTCATCGCTGAAACAGGGCTTTTCTCGGTGCATAAAGAAGGTACTTAAAAATTCAATAAGAAAAGCTGTGTGCAGAGAAGTGTGGTTCCTGTGGTTTGACATTGAACCTCTTCAAAGAGAATGAACTAAACAACACCCTTTCCGGTGAATTCACGGGGAAGATTAGCTTTTAAAATATTCACTGGACGATTAACCGGAGCTTAAAACCATCCAAATATAGTCTGTATAAACGACGACAGAAGCACGGGTCAGAGAGTACCTTTTGCCGGAACACCTCTTTTTTAAAGATAAAAGAAATGACTTTTCCACAACCACATGATGGGTTTTTTAATGAGTGACCATTCATGTCTGCCGTGAATTCTTTTCAACTTCACAAGAAAATGATCTAAAGAGTTGTTCTAGGAATTCTAAGGACTCTTTAAAACTATACGGAGCGTTCATTTCAGATATAATAATGCATTCAACTGAATGTCTAATGATTCTTGAAAACTCTCAACATTTAACAATCCAAACTGAAAATAAAAAGGAAATATATATTACGAGACATCATAATAATTCACAATATGTACCATACATATCATGTCACCACAAAAACTAGCCTCCAGAACTCTGTATATGAATCAAATTAGGAGAACTTTTTGTGATGATGGATGAGAACTTTGGGACTGATGTAATTGTTGAAGGAAATCTTAGCTCGAAGATCGATAGACCTGTCGAGGCGACATACGAAATTGGATGGAAACCAGCAAACTCTCTTGCCGAAGTTTATGAAAACTGATTTTCAACATCGCCGAGAACTCGATCTTGTGCCGGTATTGCGTTCCTTGATTCAAGTTCTCCGTATTTCTGAATGTTTCTCATACCAATTTATACAGAGGATGTCACGAAAAGAAAAAGAAAACACCTTTTTAATTCTACTTTGAAAATTAGAAATTAGAAATGTATCTGGAACATAATTTAAATGTTTTAGAAAATATTACGTAAATAAAATAATTTTTTTCTTGAATTGAATAATATTCTTGCAGTTAAAATAGAAGAGGAAAACTAAACTTGCTAAATTAGTATCGAGAGGAAACTGATAACTGCATCGAATGGAATTCTACTGCAGCTTAACTTGGAAACGATATCGTTAACTTTAACTTCCTTTAGATATCACGAAAACCAGAATAGAACTCGCAAAGATCCTTACTGAATCTAACTACATTGTTATTGTTACAACAATCGTGAACTGAATGAAAACACGCCTGTGGCTAGTTCATGACTGCGATATACAAGTAATTGACCGATTTGAATTTAATATAGCCCCAAAAGCAAAAGCCATGAAAGTAAATGTTAATCATTCAGAGAATTGTTTATCTAGTAACATTATTAGAACTTTATTTTAAATATGCAATTCAAGTTATTTTGCTCATCGAAATATCAGGAGCTCACTTTTTCCACACAAATATTCATGTCACATTTAACAGCTTTATTTTTAAACTTACCCAAAATGCCGAGACGAAAATTGATGGTAACAACAATGAGTTTTCCATGAGCAGCAAGAGCGCTTCCATCCAAAGGATTCCCGGCACCCCATGTAAAGGAATCGCCATGAACAAGCAATAATGCTGGAAGCGGACTTTGACTGACACCTGAAATATGAAAACGAATTGTTTTTCAATTGTCGATTGTGTTAATTTAGTTTAAATAAAAAATACCGAATATATATATAATATATAATAATATATATAATATATAATATATCGCTGTAAAGCAATATTGTTATAATAGCGCTGTATACAGCGCAATACATAGCGAGAAGCATGTACACAAGTTTTTAACCGGATGTCCGCGAACTCATGATAAGCGGACCAGCTTCCGTTGACCAGATTTTCCACCTTCGACTTTCACGCTTTCCTAAAACAATCGTCTGCTATTATGCGTGAAATGTGCATTCAAGTAAGTGAAGAACAAAGTTTGTTGGTAACTTTCATAAAGCGAAATGGAATTATGAGCTACAAAAGTCTTAAAATTTGTATATATGTACATTTCTTGACATTTGAATAATATTAGTTATGCAACAATATCTCAGACTGCATTCTGAGATTTCACTGCGGCAGTTTTAAGAGTTTTGGCTGACTAAACTATGACATGTACTACTGAAACTTCCCTTTACTCCCTGACTGATTTGGCTGACTACACAGTGACCAATACTACTGAAAATCTCGCCTAACAATTATCTGACTACACGATGATCTGTACTACTGAAAATAACCCATCTCTTCTAAAGTATTTGCGCCTACTGAAGTCTCTTTTTGCAACTTATTTCAATGCAGAGATTGAAAGTAAAATTAATTTAATTACTTGAAGATTAAAATAATATTCGTTTAATGATGCGGGACCAGTCTGCGGAAAAATAAATTGGGAAGTAGAAATTTTAGGTTTCCTGATAGTTACGGATGAAAAAGCTGGTTTCCCAATTCACTGCACGAGCCAATCAATAAAAGTAATTGAAATTAGTTTTGCTTCAGTTGAATTAAAATCCAGGAAACTAAGGAAATGAATTCATCCTTTGCCAGTTTAATCATTAAATTCATTTCCAGCTAATGAAAATGATTTTTAATATCTTTCGAATTTTCGAAGGTTAAATGCACAAATAGATAGTTGCGATTCTCACGAGATTCACATAATTACTGAAATATCTCGCAGAAGGTTTTATTAAATCTCCACATGATGAATTATAGCAAAACTATTGCAGAACTATAATTTGAGAGTTCCAACTGATCGAGCTTTATACAATCACAAATACACTTGCGGCATCCTTTACGAGTCCGTGTTCACACGAAAACTATGACAAATTGCGATTTGCTCGTGTATTTGAGAATAACCTGAATCCTAACGATCTATAGTACATGATTAATCGTGGCAATTAATATTCAGAACTCCCTATTGTGGTATCGCATGCTTTAAGCGCAGCCACTCAATTTTCGTTCAAACATTACTCACATTTGCGTGGTTTTATAATAAAATAATCCTTTATCACACTTCTCATGAAATAAATGTAAAATGATACTCTCAAGCATAACGACGACATTTCTTTTTTCACTGCAAATTAGTAAACATTAAGTTTTTATATATATATATATTTATATATATAAACAATTCATCTAATTGATATTCATTTTAAGTTTTATCAAAATATGCTAAACGCTCCTCATCCTTTATACATAAGAAGTCCATCCATATCACTACCCTATGAATCGTGAATTTCAGAATTCGAGAAAAAAAAACAATGCCTTCTAGTATAACTCGTCCGAGTGTGGATGCCGTTTCTCACATTTTTCCCCTGAAGAACCTCAAATATGATTTTTCCTTCAGCGGAACGAGTCATATCTGACAATAAATCACCTTTAAGAGGGTTTGCGTGTTGCCTCGGACAACTACGACTATCTAATCCGCCCGTGGCTTTTTAGGTGACTGTTGG
This sequence comes from Synergus japonicus, assembly GCA_900474275.1. Taxonomy (NCBI): domain Eukaryota; kingdom Metazoa; phylum Arthropoda; class Insecta; order Hymenoptera; family Cynipidae; genus Synergus; species Synergus japonicus. The sequence goes on from UCOH01005707.1 coordinate 64,813, forward strand.
GTACACGGCAACAATCGAGAGGGCGGAATCTTTTGTCTTCCGGAATATTAACGTGGCAATTTTTCTTCCTATGTGCCGGGGAAACGTAATTTTCTGCCTTATTTGGAAACCGGACCCTCCTCCTAAAATGTCACCAACATGAGTTTTTGCTTGCAAAGCGATTTATTTTATGAGATGGACAGAAAGTCGCTTGGGTATGCATTTCTCGTGCACAAATTAAAATATTCGCTGCTAGAGAAAACAAAATCTTAACTCAGCATTGGCTGTGACTCCATAAAATGAGAATGAAAAATATCTTTTTCGATATACAATTAAAGAACTTTAAATCTGATAAAATGTTTAAATTATCCAGGGAAATATCGAAGTTATGTATATACCTCTGGATAAAGTAAAATGCTTTTAAAAGTAAATCGGTGTAAAAGCATATTCCAAAATTGATGAAACGTCTTTTTATAAGTTTAGAGCAGTTTTCGCAATTCTTCAAAAAAGTTTGATGAGAAAGTTCCCTTTTCCAAAGTGTGTATTAATAGCCTCGCTTTACTTACAGCTGATAGAACCGTGTGGGCTCACACATTCTCGTTTCTTGTCAGGTAATACATGATCATCGCTAAACGGCCATCAAGCCTCGGTTGGAAGTGAGAAGCGACGAGACGAAACGTCCACCTGTTGCGAAGACTGACAATCTGCCCCTCAGAAAATGGTCGACCGGACCTAGGTATGTCAACTAAGCCACAATTTTTCTCTAAATTCTCTAAATCTTTACGACATAACTTTGCCTTGTTTAATCGCTTTCCAGTACTGTTAGCAATGAATTATTTAAGTGTCAAATGAATTATTTTCTGAAAATAAAACGTAACTTTGACTATTTTAAAATAATAATGAAGTAAGGTACCTGAATTAGAAATGTAAGTACATTATTTGGATTTTATATTAAGTTCACAGGCATTTAACACGAAGTATAATTAGAAAAAATCATTCGAGTATGAACGTGACTCGATTTAGATATTATCAGCTATCTAGGGTAGGTAAAGTGAGAATCGAGAGAGAAGTTTGAGAAAGCAATTGGGTTTGGCAGATGTACCGTGAACTTGCACATTGTGGATAGCTCAACTGTCTTGAATAACTATCAGACTTTGGTCAATTGTATTTTAATTAAATTAACTTAACTCATGCAATTGTCCATAGCACTTAGTCTACTCCAGTCTTCTAACTGAACTATTTTCCCATTCAACTCAAGTACACTCTACAACTACAAATATTTACCAAGCAAAACCAAGAAAATTACCAAGCTATTACGTCTATTTCTATCATCTAACATTTCCTCATAGAGGAATTGTTTTGTGTAACAATTAAAAATTTTCATATTTCATAACATCAAATTAATCTGGTGTGAGAAAAGAAAATATTTCTTATATATTAGAGATCAATTGATTCAATCTTCCTAAGTTTAATTTTCTACTTAAATTTGTAAAATATAATGCTCTTTCCAAGCACTTTCTTCAACACGTCTCTCTGATCATAAATTATATTAATTACATCACGCGCCTACTTTATGTCCCTCTGAGATTAAAAAATTCATGCAATTATCCAAGTTTTGATGATTATGTATAGGGCTCTGACTTTGTCAGTAACTTGCAAGTACTCGGACGCGGTACCCGATCTCACGAGTAGTACCCGAACACCGGACTAAACTGTTTAAAATTTAAACTGTTTATCCAAAGTTGACCCGAGTACGCGAGTAATAATAGAATTATTATTATTACTCGTGATCTTACGTATCTGGGAACCCGAGTACCCGATTAAATATACAATTTATTACTCGTCAAGAAGCTATAGTTCTAATTAGGTATTTACATAAATCCGATTAAGTCACAGACATTATTAGTTAGAGAATGCTATAAGGCAATGAAAGCGATCAAATGACACTAATTGCAAGTCAGAGAAGACTATATCTGGTACTAAAGCTGCTGAGCGAATCCGTTCTAATGGCAGAAACCGGGTGTACCGGAGTCGATATTTCCAGTCTGTTGACCTAATCGTCGTCGTAAGATCGTGGATAGCTGTGCACAGGAATCTCTTCAACGAGAAGGGGCGTCTTACTTAAGGTATGTGATTGCCAGATAAGAGGTACATGCAAGTGACTTGGAATTGAGTTTAGTCGCGGATCCCAGCAAGGATCCGCGAATATAGAGTGAGATTATATATAGAGAGCTTTCTGAGCTTGTCTCGGTGATGAACGGCAGGTATTGGTTTTGTCATTATCAGACACCTCGTAATCCAGTTTTAGTAACGTAATCTTCAATAAGTAACAATTCAAAAGAATATAAGGAAAAAGGAAAAGAAATTTGAATCCTTTCCAGCCATTTCAGTCTTTGAACTTTAATTCGTTGAAAGAGGCTCCTTAACGAGAGCATCTCATCACCAAAGCTCGGAAACGAAAGCAACGTCTCAAGAGTTCAAAAAAGTAAGAGAGTAAAGGAAGTAGCAGGATAACTAAGTACTACTGTACTGAACTAATGCAGGGAAAAAGCCTTGCTTTTCGAGTAACGAAATTTCTATTTTAAATATTCAAGGCCAACTTTTCACACTTTCGACTCGAGAAAACCCTTTCTCATCAATTACCAACAGCGAAATCTCGATAAAAGTATTTGAAATATTACATATATGTAGATATACTATATATATAAAAAATATATACAACTTGAATAGCATTTTTCAGTTTTAAGTTTAACGATCCTAAAAGCTAGTAAAAAGGTTTCCTTGCTATAAAAGGTAGTTGTCCATACGAAAAATGACCTCATATCCAGTTCTTTGTTCGCTCGATAAAGAATGGTAGTAAAGTGGTTATTTCTGAAAAATTGACTTTGATGTTACAAAAATGTTCAGAAATATTCCCAAACAGACGTATAGAGATTTATTTCATTATCTCCTAAGTACATTATCTACGAGGTTTATTACTTACATTTGCTAAATCAATTTCTCTAAATTAATCAATATATCAGGAAATGCGGAGTTGTATTTTTTCCTTTGCTTCCTCTTCTTTCTTCCTTTTCCGGAAAAAACGTTGATACGACACGAGTCCACCTCAATCCCACGGTGCTTGCAGTAATTTAATATTTAAACTGCAATGCACTACGGAATTGTCGGGAAAACGCGTCTTCTCTGAGTTAAGAAAATGTTGCGAATACAAAGAAAAAGATTGAGTTGAATTAAAAATAGCATTTTGAACAAAACACAGTTAAAAATCCGACGGTCAAGCAACAGCTAACCTGCTTTCTCCAATGAAAAATTCAATCCTATCCACCCAAGGGGCTGTTTCTTTCTTAATAAAAACGTAGAACTAACAGATACTGACATTTATCCCTAAACACATGGCCAGTTTTTACACGACAATATTCTTCTACACAGATTCAAATTTTAAGTTATTTAACTTCGAGAACAAGTTTTAAAGGAAACTAATTTCAAAAGAAGGAAAGCAATTCTTCAGAATTATGATTGCATTTAAATCCTAAGTTTCAGTAAAAATAAAAGAGAGTAGTGTAGAGTAGAAGTACTCTTCTCGGGTGGAGCACACCTTTTGTAGAAAATAAAAGAAGTTAGAAAACTTCATGGAAGTAAATCTTAATATAGAACGCAATAAATAAATTTGTTGGATCTTGCTATAGTGACGCTTCGTAAACTCCGAATTAAAAATTATTTTTACGAACTTTTGTATTCGGAAAACATACAAATAAATTAGCAATATAACTTTTTCTTTATTTTCCCGTTTGGTACAAATATTTGAAAATCAGATTTCAGGATGAAAATTAAGACGAATGGGTTCAGTAGATAGTGCCTGTTTTAGTCAGCCAAAAGAAGAAAACGCGAATCTCATGGCCATAAAAGTGGTTCGTGTTACGTAGAACTTTTTATATAATCATTTTTATGACAGATTAAAAATGAAAACTTACTGAATTTGCATAAGTCACGATAGCATGATATTTTATTTCCAACATTTATACCATGTAAGCTTTAAGCACTTTCACAGTCAATTTCTCAAACCATTTTATGCGCAATTTTTTAATATTTGATGGCAAGACAATTTTCTGCCTATTGGTAATCCTTTGTAAACTAAATGCTCATTTTTTCTGCACTGAATACAAGCACAATTTTAATCCAACCGAAGCGACGGATCACGCAGTTGATATTTGCACGCTTAATATCAAGAAGAGATCCACCGTAGACGGATTTTTTTTCTCATATCCTACCAATCTTTCTCCTCTCTCACAGTCACTCCCTCGAGAGTACTACTAGTGTAGGTGATTCGAACCTGAACATAGTATATCCGGTCTGAACTTTTCTCCTTCAGCTTTTGCTAGTCTCTGAACTTAAGAAAAGAATAAAAATGGTCTCGATTGTAAAGAATTCAATCCTTTTTCATATTTGGATAAATAATAATCTCTAATAATAAATCCTTGTCCTTGGCAACTGCGAAATATAAATTATAGCCGAGGTCGTAAAATCCACCATCTCCCCATTTCCATGGAAATGAGGCTGATCGAAATTTGATTTCGCGATTCTGATCAAAATTTCTATTGCAATAAAAGTTCTCATATGGCTGATAACTTCAGTTCTCATTTGATGTCTCCATTAGCCATTAAGCAGAATAAAATTTAACAAAAATTCAAATTGCAATATCTATTCGATATTGACGTAAACCACAAAAGCAGAAATCGAAAAATCATTTTTGACGTCGAACATTGAAGAATAATTTCACGTTCACTTCATCTCATTTCTGGACGTGATCGAGAACGTAAAATACCTTTCGAAATCCGATTACTAGTTCCAACAACTGACATTAAGTCCACACAAAATCATCTCAAGTGGAAATTGAGTTACAAAAGTTGTTCATCTTGATTGAGACGAATTTATTTAAACTCGTCGCGTATTCAATATTGTTATAGTCAATATTATTATAAATAGTCTTCCAAGAATATTTCAATATGCTAAAAATATTAGTGGTCAAGTTTTTGAAGAATAAAAATTACCACATATAATATATTTTAAATGCGATATTCATCTCATTTAGTTGATAATCATTATGACGTGCCCTTGATATTATAATCAACGTCCAATGAATATGATTTTGCATCATGTAGATTATCATGAGAATTATGTGTTGAGATCATGATTATAAATGATTAAAATAACGTAACTACGTATCTCACAATTTCTCAATTGAAATTAGAGCATCAAATTGAAAACAACACAGGATCTTAAAAAAGGATCTCCCTCCTGGAAAATTGTATACCCTGGCAAAAGTTTTCATGTCAATCCGAATGAATTCGGCCAATCCGAATCAATCCGGTGAATCCGAATCTACCCGAACTTTCAATCATAATGAATCCGATCAATTCGAATTCTTTCAGAATAATTCATTTTTATCAATTTATCTTTTACAAAGTTTGCTAAAACAATATATGAACTCCTTTACACATTATACAGCTGCAAAATGTTAAAAACAAAATCAATATTAACGTATGAAATGATAACTCACCATGTGGAGGTTTGGGAACGTACAAGTTGAGATAGAGGCAGTCTTCACTTTGATTGGCTAGGATCGGGGCGATCTTCTCAAGGTAGAGTCGCCTGCTTCTGGGTAACTTGGGATCAGGTTTTGGTGGTTTCTGGGGGCAAGCGGGGGGCATGGTATCCGCGAGTTTGGTTCCTCGCCAGGGTGTTGGAGTGACCGGTGGCATGTACCGCAAAGAGCCAAGGGGTGGAGTAGCATAAGGTACGCCACAATAAACCTCGACCGCGGATGTTCTAGCCACGATTCCGCGCAACTCTCCGTATCTTGTCTTAACCACTCTAGTGCTATATTTCTGCCCGCTAGTGAGGGCTTCCGCCCTACCAGGCCACCAGTGTCCAAACAGCAATACAAGGAACATGCAAGACAATGCCAGCGATCTAAATCGATTCTTCCCTTCTTTTCGCATTCTCTTATTCTCGCTAGTTTCTCTCGTAAATCCATCCTCCTTAAAACTCGAAACCTCTGCAGTGCTTTCCTTAGTCGCGACGATTTCCTCAGTTGCGAAGATTTGCTCAGCTGCGAAGATTTTCTCTGTTGCGACAATTTCACTGTTCCTTTTTCCCCCTCGTTTCTCAATCCCAGAATGACCCTCGACCTCCGTCTCGGCTTTTCCACTCCGAGTAATTCCTTTTTTGATTCCTTTTTCGATTCCTCTTCCAACCCCGGATTTTCCAGCGAAGTGATCCTGATAGCCAGAGCCGTCCTTCTCCGTATCATCCAAGTCCTCGTGGGATCCATCATCCCTCTGTTTCCCACCAGTCGAAAGCTGCTTCGTCTTCGTCCTTGCAGAAGGTCGAACCCTGCCCTCCGTACTATCCAGGATAGGGAGCTGACACTGCTCAGCGGGAGCAGCCAAGAATATTTTCCTCTTTTTCCTCGAGGTTGCGGTGGAGGGCGTCCGCATCGCGTCACGCCGCCGCGGGCTGGCCCCTCCGGGCCCCGCATCTGTGGTGCCCTCCTGCCCCCGGAAAGCTTCCTTCCAAGCAACAGGACCCGATCCCGGGGCCCAGGTGATCCCCTCCTTCCTCGTTCTTTGAGGCTAACCCTTCCTCAACAGTCCTTTCACGAAAACTTTGACGCGCCGTTGTCGTTCCTGTCGTGCAACTACCTCTCAGTTCCATCCTCGAGTACTCTCCAGCACCTCCTCAACTCTACAGCCGACGTCGACGCCGCTAATGTCGCGATCGTGCTCGAGACCTCACCACTGGATAATCTTGCGGGAGTCATCGGCAAGTCATTCGAGGCACTTTACGAAACTGCTGACGCTCCGATTCTTAATTCCATTCTTCAATTCCTCTTCCTTCTGCTGTAATCCTTATTTTGATGTATTGATCATTCTGCTGCAACAGCTATTGAGAGCCAATTAAATTTTATTATAAAATGTTAGACAGTCGAATTTCATTATTGCTCTTTAATCAAGCTGAGTCTAAACATGATTCAATATAAAGGTACATGCACTATAAATTTTCCTTCAATTTTAGCATATAGATGATGTCAGTAACTGGGAATGATGACCGACTTGGTAACATCACGGAAGTACGTTCAAGTGCAGCTAGCACACGGTTGGATGGCCGTTCGTGATTTTCGCTTAGTCTTCTTTTCCGCTAGGTTTAACTAATCTCAAGCGAGAAGTTTAACGCCCAGGATGACTATACAGAATACATGATATCGAATTTAAGCTGGGTAAACGGCTCCAGTTCCGGCTTTTCGAAATTGAAACCTATATAGGATTGAGTATGTCAGGCATTACTTGGAGGCTTATTATGAGAGTTAGGCTAACCGGTTTTGTGAGTTAAGGGGTGAACTCAGAGTCCTCCTTTGGGATGTGGGATTTTGATATCTATAAAGGTCCAAGTAATCGCCAATTCCATAAAAAATGGACATTGCTGGTGAACTAAATAAGGGTTCTTAAATCTGCGTAATCTTTTCAATTAAGAAGGTGAACAGGCGATGTTTGGTGCGATAAAAATCTACAAAATACAGCTTTAGAAATGGGAATGCCAATAAAACATCATTAGAGAAGGTGTCGCCGTGTGCAGCAAAGCATTTGCACTAATTGCTCTAGTTCACCAAATTAGAATTCATCAAAACCTATAGCTTCTTTCTACATTCTAACTCGTCGACGAATACTCTTGAAAAAAAGTTCAGCAAGCTCTATTCATTCGTTCGAAGTGCTAGGGGAATTGATCAATAAAAAAAAAAGAAAGAAGAGTGTCACTGAAAGATGAATTATACTCCGATTCTTAACTTGTCAAGTGGAAATCAGCAAGACTTAAGTGCTTGTAGTTGTCGACCCTTCGATAGGGAAGTTCTCGCTATCGAGACGAGTTTCGAACTAGGAAAGAGGATCAAAGTGTCAACGGATTATAAGTTCGGTCGATAACGATAATGAGAAAGGAAGCGAAGCCAATCTTGATAAAAGATTAGTCTATGACCATAATACAACCAGAACGGGTATCTAAACCATTGAATTACTCTAACCGGGAGTTGGACATTCCCTACTGTCTGGAATGTTCATAGGTCTTGTTGTAGTATGTATGCTATTTCCCTTTATGACTACAATAACTATTCTGTTCATGAATTAATTCAAGATGTTATGTAAACCCTTTACCGTTAAACTGATAGTCGAACTCTAGAGTTGGACGACCAGCAAATCCACTTGTCTAACTGCGCCAATTGCTTGTGTTGGCGTGACAATCGCGATATGTGTCAAGTACCTGAAGTACCACATAGTGTGAAGAACATCTACACAAAGTTGTGCGAAAAATTAGCCAGAACAAGTGAAGCCAAGTGAAGCTAAATGGTGCTAATGGTTTAAAGTCAACTAATTAGTTTCTAATTGTTAGAGTAGTTATTTGCAGAATTTCTTCTACAAAGAGAAATAGAGTGCAAAGGAGAATATTAATACACAGGAATGACTAAATTAATCTAAGAAATGTTAAAGAGTGCCAGTCACTGATACCTCTCATTAATGTTTGATAGCTCTTGATCTTTAACTGTGCAATATTGAAATTCGACCTGCTTCAAGTTTAAGATTGATGAACCTACATTGATCTGTAACCTCAATATTGGCAGTTGAGTTGAAAGCCGGAGATGTTCATTGAATAGTTCACAAGCGTCGAACACTATCACGATCTTCTCATTTAGCACTAACTCACACTCCCTTATCTTGAAAACTCGAAACTGTCACACCTCAAGAACGTGATAACCGCACGTCCTATCACTGTCCCATCACTTCCAATCATAAAGTGGTCAGTTCATCCCGGGAAAGTCGTATTTAATCCACTGCATCCTCTTTTACTACCAGACGATCCTGCACGTCGAAAGCTCAAGATTCCCTGCACCCTGCACCCTCACTCTCACCCTATTCCTCTTCACTCGTGCATTCACACGTACTTCCACTCGAGCCGGCGTGCCTAACAGCCCCTCTGGCTCTATTCGATTTCAAATAAGAAATGCTGGCAGCAGTGTTATAACTTCCCTTTACTTGAGTAATACCATTTCCATCAGCAATACTTCTTTCATCAACTAGACTCCGTTTCTCTTCTTTTACTTTAGTAATAAGCTCGCTTATAGTTTCCGTAGGGTTGGGGTTAAAAGCCGGTTGGGAAACGGTATCATCAGAAGTGGATGGAAGTGGGAAATTTTACATTTCTCAAGAATGAAAAAGAGTTGGCATGGTACCAGCAATAGAGCTGCACCAACACAGTCCACCAGTCTAGCAGCCCAAGAAGAGAACTGCAGACGAAAACGTGGTGTCCGACGAGCGTCCCGGGCTATACTGGCTGTACTGGCGCGCAAGGGTCAGCCCCGTGGCCCCGTGGTGGTGCCGACGTTGCTGCTGCTGCTGTTGCTGCTGCTGCTGCTGCTGGAGGATGGTCCGGCTCTCGAGAAAACCGAGGCTAAAGAGCGCAGAAGCCGACGGTTTCATTCCCGACTACAGCCTGGTCGATAACACCACGGCAACCCCCGGGTTTCCTCTCCCACACCCTTCCAACCCCATCCGCACTCTCATCTCTTTCTCGTACTTCTCCCTCTATCTTTCCTCTTCCTCACTCTGTCTTTCTCCCTCGCGAGCGTACCCTCGTATCGGTACGAGGACTCTTTGTCGAAGCAAACCACCCCCGCCGATCTGCACCCACACTGAGAGATCTAAGCTGTCTGTACACTCTACAGGAATGAAAACACATACAACAGTTACTTGAACAGTGTACACGTGCGTTCTGCACACGCATATGCAAAGCCATCCTGCAGCTAGCTTAGAACTCTTCACGATCGGCGTATCCTGAATCCTCTCGGTTTCCATAACTTATATCGGCTTTTCAAAGTATAAAGGTGCATTAGGTAGAGTGAAATAAATAAAGATGAATGGTAAATTAAGAATTTCTCTTCATAAGAATGAGGAAGATTTATTTACTATAAGTGTTTATGGTAAATCTTCAAATATGCAGGTCCTAAATCAGAAGAGGATGATGAGATAAATGCTCCACTTGTCTTTTTGAATTAGAAGCAAAATGAGGGTGTTTACTAACCTGGAAAGCTAACAAATGCAGGAAATTTTACGTGAGATTGTGCGGTTTTGGTTATATTCCAAAAAAATACCTACTACAAAAGTATTTAGTATGAGGCAAATTAGATTCAAACTAATATAAGTTAAAACTATTTTTCAGAATGTTTTTTTAGCTATTTTTTCACTTTAAACAGGACTACAGGATAATGTATCATCTCGTCGACGAAATTCGAATGATTGTCCCATTGTTCTGGAGAAACTATTCAAATGGACAATTGTAATTTGCAATTCGAGAGATCTGGATCTGCTTTCGTGTCAGCGTAACCCTTCCAAAGAGTGATTTAAATCGATCAGGGTTAATGGAAAGGTGAATTAGGTCCACAGTTGATCGAATTATATATATCCATTACTTGTCAACAATGGTCATAATAATATACTTATTTTTTTTCCATAACAGTAATGAAGAAACTTTTTACTCAATATATACATATAATTATTACTTTAGCTACAGAAAGCATTGTGCAATAATAAAATCAACTTTATAGTAATGATTGAATCTTACGACCTAAACCTAAAGTTGATATAATCGAATCATGTTGGTAAGTACCTGAAAATGAATAAAATGAATTACATAACAAATGATTAAAATGGCTTGGTCAATATTTTCTGATTTCTCTCCTAATCCTTAAAATAATATAGATTTGTTTTCTTATTGCTTAAATTTCCTCTTATGTTTATTCGCATAAAGTTTATCATCGATTCTAGTTCGACATTGCACTTACTTAATGGTCACGTATTGGTTGACCATGGAAAGGGTTCCATCAAGGGCATAGTGCGTTTCGAGGAAGATTATCAGGTCATGATATGGCAAGTGAGCAAACTGACTAACAAGGCAGAAAGGCAGGGATCCTAAGTCTAAATGGATGAAGCTGATCAAGCTTTTAGCAATGAGCAAGAAATTTGACTCTTGAGACAACATTTCCCCCTGTGGAAAAAATATAATAGCACACATAGGGGACATATTTCTAAATGCCAAAGTAAAAGAATCTAAGGAATAAAGAAATTATACTATCATTATCTTATTGACTTAATAAAGTTGAAGAAAATGATCTGAGGAAAACATAATACGCGATGAAACCCTCCTGCGAAATCTGACTCTGAAAATAATACCATATTGACTTTAAGATTAAAAAACAATCCCATAAACCCGATAGAAATTCTATCGCAGTCCTCGATGTCGCAATCTTCTTCATATTATTCATTAGATTTTTCTAAAATTTTGAACAGAACAAACTAAGAATGGAAAAATCAGTCACAATATAATAGGAATTAATTTGTTTACGTGATATATGAATGCTTTTCCTTCAATCTCTGGGAAGATTGATGAAAATTTGTAAGTTTCATATATGAAAGGATCTGAATGATGAGAATAACGATCCCTTTCTTCTGTCCTTTGTGTATTTGGTGAAATATGTTTCCCATCTTCTTTTATTCTACAGATATTTCCATGTGTGTAATATATGGGAATGTATATCTGTAAATAATGACAGTTACATTGTTTGTGCCATTCATAACTGCTCACGAGACAGAAGCATTCATAAAATTGATTTTGATTTGAGAGGGAGCATTCGCAGTCCAACATGCATGTAGCATTAGTATAGTTATCAGTGCAGTTATCATAGCTGCGATTAAACTCATGGTATTTCCCGCTTGCAACAATTCCGGTCGTTGACATAACGCAACCGATAAATTTGCCAAACATTATCACCCGCATAATATTCCGGATATGGTTGAAACATTCATCCGCAGCTTCTACTGATTACTCTTGGCAAAGAAGAGAACCCTCTTCTACTATCAGGAAGTGGGAATTACAACCGGATTGGTATTTTGAAACCTTATGTTCTAAAAACATTTTCCCTGGATTATACTCTCAAAACACTTCAACAAACAGAAAATCACATTAAATTCTACTTTTCTCTCAAGTTAAGAATATCTGATCTGATGAATACTCAAGAATTTTAATAAAGAAGCAGCGAAAACTGAAGGCAGTTATTTTCAGTGTCTTCGTTCCAAGAAGTCGATCTCTCAGCGGAAAAGAGAGCAAGGGCGGAAAAAATATCCGTTGATTCATTGCTTGCGTGGTTTTCGCCAGAATCTCTCCTCACAAGGAAGTTTACGAGGGCCAATCTCCTGCTTGAAAATCTTCGTCTTCACCTTTTTTCTTTCTCGTTTGGCCATACATCGAACCTGCTTCCTAAAACTATGATTCTTTGATGTCTAAGAAAAGTAGAACTAAAAATTGAACCCAAGTGAAATCAAATGAAAAACGATTTTAAAGGAAACGAACTTAAGTGAATTAAAATTTAGATTGAAAGACTTGTACAATGAAAATTAGGTATTTTTCCAATTAGGAAAAGTACCTAACTGCATAATGTATTAATCACTAGTATGAGACATTATTCTTTGCTTTCCAGGAAAGCTCATTGCATATTCATCTGCTGAGTGTGCTCAAGGTGCATAAATACACTTTTAAAGGAAAACATCTTGTATTTGTATAATGTTCCGTGATATTAACAAGAGTCTTTTGCCGCACTTTGACTGAATGATTCTAATTAGTGAGTGTATGAACAAAATCTGTTAATTATCAACGGCGAAATTAGATCAGTAGAGATAGGCATGTTGTAAAGGCTTTTACCACACGAAACTAAATCTCAAAGTAAACTAAACACTACAATACAAGCCAACAGGATGCAATGAAATTGAACCAACTCTAGAAAACGTGTATTTGGTTCAGAAACTGCATATTCTTCCCTGGAATCTCTATATAGTCCAGCAGTGTAATCTTGGAGAACACACGAATGGTTCAGTTGGTATTTCGATTGCGTAGATATTTTAGTCCGGACTTCCACTTACGCTGCAACACTAAATCCCGGGTGTTAGTAGCAACAACGCTCTCGCAATCCTCTTGATAATAATGGCTAAATTACCATACATATGACTGGTGTAAACCTTTGAACATACAGAAAGTATATGTATATCTTAGTTTATTTTCCAATTGTTCTAATTATTTTGCAAAACGAGAAAAATAATTACTTTACAAATTTGGTATTATTATTCATTTATTGTTAAAATTGTATAAATATTAGATTATATTCAAAGAAAAAAGTATGGGTTCTCTAAAAATTGTATAAAAGTGAATAAAATATCCTTCTTCTTGATATTTATTCCAATAATACCCGGAGGGTCAATTATATCTCCAAATGTCTCTCTTTTTTCATTCCTTATTATTATTACCTCGATTTTTTCCTCGATTTCGCTCAAGGGGAGCGAAAGTGATAGCCTCATTGCTATCTTCAAGACCCTCTCTTTCCACAATTCTCCACGTACATGAAAATCGTACATTCTTATGAATAAGAACTTGAGCCGAGGCAAAAAAGTAAATCGAAAAAGAGACTTTTCTGGTCAGATTACTTCGAGCTACAAATAAAACGTGAAACATATGGTTATCAGTTTCACGAAGAAATAAGATTTAGTTCTGAAGGTCTTTAACTTTTAATGGGCTATTTTTAGGGGCTCGGCAACTTTTGGAAATTAAAGTATCTATTCTTCTAGATTTTGGCTTCGAAATCTCTATTTCTTCTAGAATCCATCCCGCAGGGGTAACGCACTTTGGAGACTCGTATCACTAATTTCACTCGAGAATATGCAAGATCCACAATCCGTAAATCCCCTAATGACCATTCTGGTCAGTTTACCACGTGCCACCGCAGAGACCACAAGAACAGATTAAGGAAATCTAATCTAGCTGATGAGTTGAAAACAAAAAGTGACCAAAGAGTCGACATTTGCTTTTTAAATTCATCTCATTCATTAAACATAATTTAGATTTAATTATTACTTTTTGAAGTTTATTATATTTAGTCATACGTTAACTCTTTCTTTACCATTCATAGGCCGTAATTATGCGGCCAATGAATCACTCTAATCCTCGTCAATTTTTCATTAAAATCTTGAAAACGTTAATAACGTGGATGCTGAGTTTGATGATATCTTCAATTTTCCAAGTGGAGAAGAATTCTAATTCTGTCTCAACGATTCGAACGACATTGAAATATTGGTAAGGAATGTACGAAACGTACAATGAAGAAGCGAGGCTAGGCTATTGTTGGATCAATTACTTCTCGACTCCATCTCAACGAACTCAATAATACAAATACCTCTACTTGAGGCGAAGAAGAATAATGCCCTGACCTCTACAAACGAGCATTCCAGAATCAGGAGAAACGTGGATCAGGCGAAGCAGACTTTTTGTGGAATCGGTAAATTGTGGAGATAAGGTTGCTCATTATTTCCGGACACCAAAGCATCCTGCTTTTCGAGAAATAGGGACAGACTTTGAACCACGTTTGTCGTTCCATAATGTCATTGGTCGACCATGGAAAACTATCTCGTGATTATGAACTTTCTCCGAACACACGGTTCCCAAAAGACCCAAAGTTTGTGCTTGGCACTAAAAATGGATTTACGAAGGATCAGAAGAGCTCCCATCAGAAAAAAGAACGTAGATGTCTTTATAATAAGAAATGATAACACTCAGCTTTTAATAATGGAAGATCTGTCACAGAAGCCATGAATGCATCAGGTGTAAAAAATATTATGTCTGGGACAAACTTCTGGTTCAAGAACTTCTGGACTAGTCCTTAAGATTTTTATGAAAGATTCCGATTCTCGGAAGTCTTGATGGAATTGATTTTATACATTTTCCTGACGTCTGATGTAGAAGCCGAATCTGAGAATCTCATCTATTCGCTTCGCTGCTTCTTAAGTTTGCAAGCATTTATGATATCCCAATAAATTTTTTAAACAAATACAAAAATAGTTATGGAATCTAAGATAAATTATTGAGTAATCTATTTATGCCAGCATTTACAAATCTGACAAGAAGATCAACATTTTCCAAATCATTTGACCAAAATATCGAAAATAGAAAACTATTTCAAGTCAGTTACTGATTCCTGTGTTTCAGGAATTCGATATTTTATATTTTTACTGGCTCTTTTAGAAATTTTAACAGAAAGCTATTTCGTTTGAAAACTGCTTGAAACTTATTCTCTCCTTGACAGCTTACATTGGAAAGTTATATGGCAAACGGATTCTGTATAAAGTGAGCGCCGTTAAAAGATCCGTCGAATCGATATCCAATATACTGGAACTCCCAGTACCAGTCGCCATTACATCCTGTCGATTTCATGCGAATCGAGTACAACGTGTAAGAAGTGCCGGCAACAACTAGGTGCAATATTGCATGGTCGATTCCAGAAGCAGTGATAGGCCACGGAAATACTCCTGGTATGCAATTAAGATCGATTCGAAGAGAACAGGTGTTTCTGGGAGTCGATGATGGTGAGAATGAATTTTTGAAGCCACCTGTTGAATCTTGAGCGCCTTGCCATTTATTCCTAATGAAAAATCCTGAATATTTTGACTTCTCGACGTCTTGGGAAAAGAAAACGATTTTCTGACGACTTCTATCCAGAACTAAAAGAAGAAGAAGATGAAGAGGATAATGAACTAGAATAAAGCGTGTTTTAAGTATGCAGTGGTTGAAATTGAAAAAAGCCAACTCTACTTAACTTTTGTAGGCGAGAGTGTTGACACATGCTGGAGTTATAGCGAAGAAGTTCTTCATCAAACGACGAGTCATCCTGAAAGCATGTCATTCTCTTTCAGAAAGGGATTAATTATTGAGTGCTTCGAGATCGCATAACTTTTGCATATACTCTCAGAGACAGTGAGGTACAAGAGTTAGGTACTCTTTTTTTCAAAGTTCTTTGAGAGCACTCACCGAGAAGTTTATTTTCCAAAAGATGAAGATCCTCTTGAATATTTAATTCTTAATCACGCACCAAGGAAAAGCAGGGAATTGAAAATAAAGGAGGACGTCGCACCCTTTTTAGAGACGTTGACTACCCTTTCAGCTTGCTCTCATTCTCTGAGATACCATCATACCAGGAGCTATTTAACGTATATTATTCGATACATATGAATACACCTCGTTTGTATTCCTGCTTCTTAGTTTTCATCATGTCGCGATTCATTCCTTCTTCGCAATAATGTGTTGCTTGAGCAAACACTGAATAAAGAAACGAGAGTTCAACTAGCCATAGAACATTTTCATTCAAATTTCTCCTTTCGCCTGTCAAAGAACCTGAAGAGAAGAAAAGAGGTAAAAATAAGAGAATATTCTTTCATGTAATATTTTATCTGATGCACTCAACATTATATAAAAGCTGGATTTTCTTGTATAAATAAAAATAAAAATCCTTTATTACTTATTGTCTCACATTTTCTGAAGAATTTTTCATTTTTCCTGAGCATATTATTTAATATCTAAGAACCAATCCTACTTGTCAGTTTTTTCAATCCCAAAATTGTTTTATTTCATTAATAACTCTTCACTTACTGTGGAAAGTCTAAAAAGAAGAGTTTATAAAGTACAAATTATATGCGACAAGTTCTGAAAATGACATTTTCTGTAGTTCATTAATATTCTCGCTTTTCTCTGGACGTGAACAATGCAAACTATAATTAAACTGAACTTAATTTGTATTTGAGTTTTGTATTTAAAATTCCACTTGAATATGTTCTGCTAAGCTTGTGTATAGTTCTGAAAAATATAATTTAATTCTGAATTTACGTGCCATCCATTTAAACTTATTTAACATTGTCATGCAATTCTTTGACTATTTAAAATGACATTATCCATTATATTACATTATACACTTTTAGATGCTTTCAAAATAAATAAAAATTAAAA
The DNA here is from genome assembly GCA_900474275.1 of Synergus japonicus. NCBI lineage: Eukaryota > Metazoa > Arthropoda > Insecta > Hymenoptera > Cynipidae > Synergus > Synergus japonicus. The sequence goes on from UCOH01005707.1 coordinate 81,712, forward strand.
ATCCTTATTGTCATTCTTTTCTAAATAACAAAACTCAATTTAATTATTTATATATTTAAGGACATTGGAAACAATTTTTAATCTTCAAATTTCATTTCCTCATTATACTCAACAAATATTATAATTAGACATTTTTTCGCTGTATAACACTTCTTAAAAAGAAATATGCATAGAGAACGAAAAAATTTACAATATCAAGAATTTGAAGTTAAAACTTGTTCTAAGGGCGTTGGAACCAAGTGTTCAGCTCAAAATTCCATTCTCTATTTTACTCAACGAAAATATTTTGTTTCGGTACTATTTGCATAAAACGAAAAAATCAAAATCTAACTTCAAAATTGAATATTTTCAATTTACTAAGTAATATTTAAAATATTAGAATCACTTCTAAAGCTGTCATTAACTTTTGAATTGATAAAGACTTGAAAAATAATCTGTACATGCAAAACCAAAACAAACTGAGTAAAACTGACACCAAAGATGTTTCGTGCATACGCTTATAATATGTAGCCTCTCCTCATCGGCTAGTATGAAATCTAATCTGCGCATAAATAAGGTATGGTCGAAAAAAGTACAACTGAGATATAGAATAGTGACGAGTAAAAATGTATTCTGTCAACTAATATAAACGTATACATAATGATATTCAATAAAAAATAATTTTACTTCTGTTGCACCATTATCAAAAATTATACCTTGTATGTATAATTGTATCATAATTATGTAGGTACTGTTTTCAAGTTACAGGTATCAGTAGTGTAAACAACGATATAATTACATGTATATCAGATCAATGTGCATAGAACTCTTTTTTTCACAACACTAAATGTACATCTCTTGCAGATGCATTTGATAATATATCCTTATTTACATCGAAATTAAAGTACTGGAAGTAATTATATGTGTTTTAAAGACTGGAGCTTAGAATCAAAGAGTAGGTAAAGCTGACTGATAAATTCCTGAAGACATCAGACTTAAAACACATTTTATATTCAGTATAACGATGTGCTATTATTCTGCATGCAGACTTTTATCTTCTTTTTGTTACCAACATATATCCTCCTATATATCGCCGCAGTTCCATTTCATAACTAAGATTCTCCTGAATCTTTACTAACCAATATCACAGATGTGTGCTGCGCAATGGGAAGACACAAGAAGTGATTCCTGATTAGTGCAGACCATTGATGACTTCCTGCCGTTCTCACAAAGAGCGGATTATAAAATGGAATCAAATAAGGTAACCTTAGATCCATCAATGATCAGTACTGGGTAAGATTTAATCCTCATGTATGTAAATTCATTAATATATTACAATTCATCTAAATGCCATCCATTACATCATCGGAGACCACTAGACGTGGACCCTGCTGTATGAACTGGAACCTGAAACAAAAATTTTAATTATCTTTAAAGACAACCAAATTTGGTGAAAGCGGAATGAATCTAGCTACATACAGCAGCTCCGATCCGAGCTAAATATCGATTTCTCATACGTATATCGGATTGTGGCTGCAGCAAATCATCTGCAGATAGGTCCGCAGTAGATCCTGAAGCCAGCAAACCCTCTCTTTCCAAGAAGTCGATAGAACCACGATTTTGTTTATATTTTTCTCGTTCCTTTGGAGTCATATTAAGGTAACCTCCGGTAGTTGCTGCATCGGATATCCAAATTGCAATCGATGTGAGAAAAGAAACTGCAAAAGATTAAATTCAATGAGACTTGTCTATCTTTTATTTGTCAATATGAAGAACAAATCTTACAAATCAGCACTGTTTAACACATTTAAAAATACTTACTCCATAACCATGCAAGGAAGAACATTTCAAGCATGAAATAACCGCCATTTTCAACTATGATACCAGCAAGAATGGAGACTCCTGCCAATCCCAAATTTTGAACTGCTTGAGCACTAAGATCGAAAAGAAGTAATAAGAATTAGACTTACCCTAAGTGCATACTTTAATTTACAAATAACAAATGTTTAGCCTTTATTTTCTATACTTACATTCCATATGCAGTGCCAAGTTGGTGCTCAGGAATAACCAGTGCAATCAGAGGCCAAAGACTGCTTGCGAGCATCGAGTACGCTAATCCCATTATTATCATACAAAAAAATGGATTAACAAACGTAAAAGCGAGAAGACTATGAGCAAAAATGGTAAAAACAATGCTGATGAAAACCCATAAAACATTCTTTCCCGTTTTATCAACCACTAATCCAGCTATTGGTGAGGCAATAGCGGACACGAGATAAAGCAGAGAGTTTATTGTATTTGCAGCATCTGGATTGTAGTCGTATTTGCGTTCAAAGAAAACCCTGTAATAAAGTAAGCATTCCAATATTATTCACAAGAAAAATAAACAATTTTTATTTAATGTCTACCCAGGATGAACACTTACTTTCCGAGAGCAATAAATGGAAATATAGCGACATAATAAGCAATGCAAATGAGTCCCACGAGCCAAAAGACTTTCTTAAAATCCTTTACATCTGTAAGTTTTACAGGTCGAGGAGGCTCTTCTCCCTCTCCTCGTCTTAATACTTTTTCCATTCGTTTATCCATAACTCCCAATATGCTAGCACAAATCATTGAACCTACACAGGTGATAGCCGCCAAGAAAAGAACAATTCCGATGCACGTGGGACCCGTATAAGACTGGGATACATATTTATAAATTGGTTCCATAACTAAAAAATTGACGGTAGATCCAACTCGAGCAAAACTGAGCTGGAAGCCAAAAACCATGTTTAATTCTTTGCCCTTAAACCAGAGAACAGCATAACTATTTTGTGCGACTGCTAGGGACTCTGCTCCAATTCTACGAAAAAAATAATGCAATAAGTTAAAACAACAATAAACAGCAAAATAAGCACTTAGCATTTAAAGATTTATATTTGTTAAAGGTATGTTTCTTTATACATACCCAAACACAAAACGCCCCAACATCATAAGCCAAAAAGTGTTCATTAAAGCTCCGAGAGCAAAAATAAATTGCCCAATCATTGTGATTGCCATGTATATAATTGTTCCAAGTCGAATACCAAAAACGCTATCCAACAAGAAACCTCCAATAAAGCATAAAACTACATTTGGCCAGGAGTAAATTGAATAGAGAAGAACAAATTTGCTAGGTGTCATGTCCAAGTCTTTCATAAAGTTGTCCTGCAATGCTCCAGGATTATCGTAGCAGAAATAAGACCCTGAAATTAAAAAAGCAGAGTGCATTCAATTAGTAATTAGATACTGCAATACTGCAACAAAAGAAAGCTTAATGATAGATAAAAATATGACGTCATAGGTCAGTCAGAAATGATTAATACTCACAGTAATTAAAATGAAAAGAACAAATAATAATTTTAGATAAGGGAATTTGGTTGGTGGTTTATCTTTAATTTGTTTCATTTTGTATTTTTTTATATATAAATGTTTTTGTATACAAATGTAAGGTGATACCTCTGCACGCGCGGTATCATTTTCTTAATCCAATTACAACAACATGATTATTATACAATTTAATATTTCGGAGTTTGTTTTAAGGAAGATAAAGCAGTAATGTCTACACTGGATATTTTATTATACTTTGTTGCATTTTTTTAAAGAATATATTTTCAAATTGACGAGTTCATTGTCTCTTTAATTGTTTCTGTACAGAGGGTTTATCGGAAAAAGTTAAAATTTATATTTATTGACATTCTACTACATATCTACATTCACGCATATGCGTAAAAATAGAGTAGTGACATAGATAGATAAAATTTAACATAAAGGAATGAATCTTTGAATCTCATACGTCTTTTAATTGCTTGTAATATTACATGCTCCAAAAAATATACAATTTCAAAGCAGTTCAAACAAAAAGTGCTTTAAAATACACGCAATGAATAAATATATTAATCAGTTGGAATACTTATTTATGAGTCTGACGTTAGATATCATATATTTAAAAAACAATTTATATTGCTAGTTTTCAACGTGAAGAGACTTTTACTCCTTTTACTTTTCCGCATATCCAGATAAAATTTCAATCAAGTAAGAAAAATAGAATATTGACTAATAATTCCGTATTGAATAAAGAATAATTTCCCAAATATGTGCATGAGTAATACAAGCTGCTGGTTATCAGGGAAAAAACATCCAAAAGGAAAAACCATTGTATCAATCACACAAACAGAAAACTCAAAAATATTATAACTGAAGTTTGCTATACATTATGTAAATATAGAGGTAAGATAAATTTATCTTTATAGATTCCAAACTGTTGTTCATTAAAGCTTATGGTAGAAGAAATTCTTAAGTGATTATTGATTTTCATAATGCGATTTCTTACCAAAACCAATCAAACACATAAGTAGAAGTCCAGATATTCTGAACGGAAATCTTTTTGGGCTGCAGCATCCTGAGTCTCCTAAATCGTCTGATGAACTTCCTGTGGTTGATTCTGGGCTGTCCATTATTCCACCCTCCATAATGTTTCTATTTAAGTGATCCTTTGTTATCTATAAATGATATAAGGTCGTCCACACATCCGTTGTACAATTCTTTTCAGGCTCACTATGCACTTCATTACACATCTGTTGATTGCATTCCTGACGGTTCCTAATTTTTGTTTACACTTGTTTACACTGTTCTATAATATGATTCAATTCAGTAGTTTTATTGATATTTTAACAAAATATGTGAATATAATTTATTAAATATTTGAAGAAATAAGAACAAAATGTCATCTGTCACTTGCGGACAGTTCAGCTTCTCCACGTCTGAAAACAATGATATTGGTAATACCTCCCCCATTAACTGATCCGCATGCGCAGCATTTCAAGCGCATGCGCTCTCATCAAAGAGAAAATTTAGTTTTTAAATTACGTATTTCTTAATTAAAGCTCTCAATAAAATAATAAGGAATTAAAACGAAACCAAAACTGAATTAAATATTTCGAAAAAGTGTTAGAAATTAAAAACCAGAGTTTCATCATAATAACCACAATCAACATAAACATGATGACGATGATCACACCACAATAAGTCAATTGCATTCAGATGCATCGCGTTTTACCTGCTGAAATTTAAAGGAACTCATTAAAATGAATAAACTGCGTAATTTCATAATCTCATATTTATTACAAAAAAATTCTTGAATCGAATTAAAAAAAGAGGATTTAAAGATAATAAATTATCGATCTAATCTTAAAAATATAATAAATCAATTTAAACGGCTATGCCTTTTATATTACGAAGCAACTTCCTCCGTTGCACCCTCGAATTCAAGTTTGACCTGGCACTCCTCTGGGAGTCCTTCAACATCGACTTCGGATTCCGGTGCGTTTAACATATTCAAAGTCACCTCTGACGATTTTCCCATTAATCCTTGATTTGTAGATGCTGGTTCCTTTTTCAAAATTTGCTGCTGCTGTTGAGGTTGTAAAATTTGCTGTTGCCTAATAGGAACTCCTGCTTCCTCAAATGCTTTCTTTTTTAACGTGGTTCTTATCTGGGAACTGAAATCACAAAAGACAACTGTCAGAAAGAATCTTTGGCTGACAAAGAAACTGAGAAATAGCCGTTTTCTCGATAAGGACTTGTCAACTTACACGGTTCTGCTTTTGATATGTTCGCTAATTTTGTTCAAATCTTCACTAAAGGTCTTTACCGAGTGACGCAGCATCTCAATTTCCTCGTCAGTCCATTTACTGTAAAATAAGCGATGTTTTAGAAACTAATTTCAATGTTTAAGTTTAAATTATCATTTATTTCCAAACACTTCGTTTGAAACTGTTCGTTTTATCGACTACAGCGATTAGTACGTGTCTCTCTTGAATTTGTAAAATATTTAATCTATGATATAGATTCTCATAGTCACAGCCCTCTCAAAATATCCAAATATGTATTTTGCTTACATACATATCATTTTTTCTTAGTGTATTTTCCTATATTTCTTGTGTGAATTTTTAAAAAAGCTTGAATATTGTCTTTTCTTCATTCAGGAATGTTTAAAGTTAAATAATTGTAGAAACTCGTATTAATCCGCACCTAATATTAGATTTGATATTAGATTTGAATTTTCGATCACATTTTATTTTGATCACGTGATCTACCATGTACTATAGAATTGAGCGCGAAAATATGTAAACAGAAAGATGTGACTTTAACTGACCCGGCTGGCGAATCAGTAGTTGGATGCAATTGCATTGTTAATTCTCCAAGTTTGTTAAATGCTGCACCTGCAGCGGTGAAAATTTCACCGACCTGTAACATAAAGAAGGGAAAACAATAAATGCTCCGAAAATCAATTTCCGCGCGTATACAGAATCTCAAATCTCTAAAACGTCGAATCATAAATTGAGCAAGTTTTAACAATGTAATTACTATGTTAAAAGGTTCTACATTGAAGAAAGTGTATTAATTTTACACTTTTTTGGTCAAAATAATAGCAAAAAGGTTTGAAAATATATGTGGTTTCTAACCTAACCTCTTTGTCACCTGAGGAAACGTTAATTTAATTTAGCATTCTTGTGAAGATGTCTTATCATATAAGTATATCCAAAAACAAATAGGATCAAATTACAAATCTCTAGTTATAATAAACGCATTTCCTGACCTTCAACTGCATATATTATAACAAATATAAATTTTTCTTACCTTGCTTGCAGAATTCATGTTGTCAAGCACTGTTGTCAAGTTATCGCTTTTTAGCAGATGCCTTTTTTTACCGACCACAAAACGATTACTATACGATATTACCAGATTATCACTAGCTAGTTGACGCGGTAAAATTTGAATCTCTTAATCTAAATTCCAAAAGTAAGCTAGAGATGAGATTGGCAAACAGATGATAAACAGTTTAAAATTCATTTTTTTTTTGTTTAAAATAAGAATTTATTTAGGACATATTTAAACTAAGCTTTTCTTTTATAAATCAGTACTTTCCTTTGCCAATTATTCTCATTGCTAATCATCACGTTACAAAAATTACATTCATCCCGAAGGATATTTTCGATATGCGTCTCCATATCCCCTGTATAGTTTAATTTATTTATAAGTTGAAAATCGTCAGCATTTTTTTTTCGTAATCTCCTCGAAGCTTTTCGGTAACTTTTCCATTGCTGAGGTTCAATAACAATCATATCCGACATTTCAGAAACGACTTTCAGAAATTTTATTAAGCCCTCATCTCCATGATTAAGATGAATCCACATGGTAATAGAAAAACAGAAAGCTACATCAAAACGAATTCTTTTTAGGCTTTGTAGATATTCTGAAATGATAGTTCTGCTCCCTTTGGATAAAATGTCTAGACACTCGAATTTTATTTCATATGTAGAATTTTGTTCCTGGGCTCTATTGATTAAAACCGGATCGAGATCTACTCCTAAAAGTGAAACTTCACATTTTTCCTGCGGCGAAACGTTATCCTTAAGAAAACTATAGAGCATAGATGACAAATTCTAAAAAAAAGAAAATAGTATCAAAAGTTTAGACAGTTTTGAGAAGTATTTATATATTTTGTTTGTTTGTAATATTTACCCCAGCATTGCAGCCAATATCTAAAGCAATATATTTAGAATCTACATGCAAGGAAGACCATATGCCTTGTGGAAGTTGTCGAATACGTTCCTGAGCAGGATGAAATGTGTAGTAGTTTATGAAATTACCATATCTATGACCCTCTGGGTCTGATTTTTCTCCATTTCCTGTGTGTTTTTCCATTATCCGAGAAATTGGATTTATTTTGGGTAGGAAAGTTTAAGATCTGTATAGGTTAAAAAACCAGTCTTTCACAATCTGTAAGTAGTAGTGGAAATAAATCATTAAAAATTAATCAAAAATAACATTACATTGAAACCTCCAAAAGTTCCAAATTAAATATTTAATTACTATGTCTACAAATTTTTGTTTTCTACCTGTGAGCACGTGGAACTCTTCTATTGTTTATTTATTTGTTTCCATTTATATTGTCAATTTTAGATTCAAGAAAAACAATATCTAAACTTCACATGTATTTTTACATGTTACATATTTCATATTTAGTAGTTATTACAATATCATTCTTATTATTACTGCGTGTTCAACTAAACGAAATTTTCAAAACCGAACAGAAAGAGTGAATCAGTGAATAGCGTCTGCACTCTGGAGGCGTCTGTCAAAAATGTCAAAATGGTTAACGACGGAAAAATGGCTTCTGCAGTGGAATCGATGATCCAGTTAAACCCAGATGAAAAACAGCTGCCAGAGAAGCCAGTGGACCGAGAAAAGGTAATATTATTAATCTTACAATTCAGCTAATACCTGGAATATTAAAGTTTTCAATTTTATACATTTTACACGCCTAAATTCCATGCATTCATAATTGGCGAAATACACTTAACCTCCAAAAGGTTTATGTTGTCTAGACTGTTCTAGACTTGAAAGCATTCAAAGTAATAATATGTCAGCTATAATCATTATGTTACATTAAAATTAATAATATTTCGCTAAAACTTCAAATATTTGTACTGAATGTATTTAATTCTATGGTGGTCGTAACCATTTTTATTTGTAATGTAATTACAATGTAATTAATTTTTTAAATTAAGAACATGTGAACATTTTAAAATATTAACAATGATTAACTTACCTATTATATTGTTTCAGACTTGCCCACTTCTATTACGAGTATTTTGTAACACTGGAAGGCACCACAGCATAATGGAATATAGCAGAGGGAATGTTCCTTCAAACGAATTACAAATCTACACATGGTAATATATTTTATCATTATTTATCATTAAGTGGAATTAAGATTAAGTCAGATTCATATTCATTCACCCAAATATTTCGTTTTATTTTATTTGGTAATCATACAATTTATTATATTCTTCAGGATGGACGCAACTTTGCGAGAAATTACCGGACTCGTGAAGGAAGTAAATGCTGACGCCCGCAGTAAGGGAACCTATTTCGATTTTTCGTTGGTCACTCCAGAACAGAGAAATTCCGGCTATCGAATGCGAGAAATAGGCGTCACCTGCTCTGGACAGAAAGGCACCGATGACACTAAAACACTTGCACAAGCCAGGTACATATTTAGTTTTCAAGAATTTTATGTTTAATGTCAATTTGGAAACAATTTTAAGGCAATTGCTTGATTTGCAGATTCACGATAGGAGATTACCTTGACATTTCCATCACACCACCGAGCAGGATGATACAACCAGCGATTCGACGAGGTGGACTAAGGCAGTACTGATAGTAAGGTTTAATATTATTTGAACAAGTCATTTTTTCATTTAATTAACTTCATCATTGCTTTTTGTAAAGTATGTTTTTATTTCTACATTCTTAAAAATAATAATTTGTCAGTCATCGAATTAAGAAAACGTTTTCCTTAACTTAATAAAAAAATTATATAAATATATTGATTGAAATAAGCAAGTTATTGTTTCTTAAACCAAATGAATGTTACGTCCTGAAGAACGTAACCAAAATACTGCGATAAATAGCGTATTCCCTTTATAATAAAAAAATATCTTAATTAATATAATAAATTCTTGATACCAAAAAAATATTCAGTAATATTTTCATTAAAAAATGTAGATATTAGATATGTAAAACTGATTTAATATCTAACATTGGCAATCTGCAATATATTTCATGATCTTTAATTAATTAATAGTGGAGATAAAAATTTGTATTAATGTTGACACTCAATTGAAGCAAAACTAGAACTTTTCTAATATTTTGACTTTATGCAATAAGACACTAAAGAATAGTTTTCCGTTCTGATTTATAGTACAGAGATTCTTTTAATTATAAATATAAATATACATATATTCACTCTTTATTGATATTGCCTGATTCATGAAGTAACCTGCAGATTTCCCATTTAGAAGTCGGCCATGTGGAATTCATATCTTTTGTGTTTATTTCTTCTATGAGGTTGAGTAATTGAACAAAAAATTCCATTATTCTTCCAGCTGTTCCATTTCTTAAATTCTGAAAATTTTTTCCTGCAACAAATTTCATATCAGTCAAATCTGACATTAACTTTTACTTTAAAAATTAAAAACATTTTTTTTTAAATAGTTGTAAAATCACCTGTCGGATACACCGAGTCATTGATGCAAACTTTTTGCTGCGTGATAGCTGCCATAAATCTTTTTAAGAGAAAAGATTGACTATCTCTTGTGATGGGTCTTAACCGTGAAACAAATCGTAAAAGATATTCGATTACATATCTGGCCCAGGGGTCTAATTTTTGTAAGCATAACCGAGGCTTAAAGCATCGAATTACAATTTGACTCAAAGCGTCTGTATCTAAAATCGGCTGTTTTAAAGACTCCATCCAGTCATAGAGGAGACTTGATAAAATATGAAGATCGGTTTCTAATTCAAGACGCTGCCATGCAGTAGACTTAATGTTTAGATCAGTCTTTAAATATATAAATATCATTAGTATATAAAATATTTAATCAACCTTTTTACTTCTTAAAAGCTATCCGATTGGAATTACCTGATAATCGTGTATTTTTCTTTTTTTCTCATCAGATAAAGTTTCGCTGTTGCAAATCAATGCTTTTATAGCCTCATTAGCACTCACAGTAGTAAAAACTTGGGTATGTGCTACGGTTTTTAAATTCATGTGGGATTGAATTTCTTTATAGCAATTATTGTCAAAAAGATCCTGTCCTCTTATACCATCACTAAGAACATCATCGATAAAATTATCATCCAATCCTTAAAAACAACAAATTTTGTAAAGTTATTTATGTACATTTTCATTTGTCTCAACTTTACTATCTTACCTGGGAAAGCTGAAGAACATGAAGGGGCTTCCGGTGATGCGCAAAATACATCCTCGGCAATATCATTTAAAGTATCACTTGATGAAACTGGACCATTAAAATTATCATCATTTTTGGAAGATGCTAATATATAGAAGTAAAAATTATAAAATTAACAAATTTAAATACCTTTTCTTGGATATAAATATTTATTATTCTTACTTAAATAATCGAACGACAAATCTGTTATAGATTCAGCCCATGAATATGAGTGCTTCATGTTTTCTTCCTTCTGTCTGAGTTTTTCCAAGACGTGTGAAATGAACCGATGTGTAAATGGTGTATAGGAAACAGTATATTTGATTTCTGCTGGAGAATTGTCCTCTTGGCAATCACACAATTGCAAAATCCGTTCGCAAATTATAAAAATGATCTGGAATTGTACATATTAATATATTAATAATTAGTACTTATTAATAATTAATATTGAGATTATTTGTATTAAAAAAATTTTACCTTTGGAATATGCTTAAAGGTGCGTTGTTCATATCCGTGAAGAATATTGTACTGTCTTTTAAGATAAGAGTGAAGGCTACATGGCTTATTGCTGCTGGGAAATACAGCCATTTGTGGAAGAACGAAGTGCTCAAATTCTTGAATGCACAAAATTTGCCCTCTAGTTTGAATTGCACTAGGCCTTTTCATTCGAACAAATCTTATCGCATCACTTGCCCTAACTCTTAAACTATAAATGAGGTAACATGCAATCAGAACACCTGTGCGACCCAATCCTGAAAAAAATTACTTTTAAAATCACAAAAAAATTGAGTAGTTAAAATATTTATTTACACCAATTTCATGAATATATTTTTAATATTTTATCAGGAATATTCTGTCTACTAATGACACTCGTTATACTTGTATTGTTATAATAAGGAAATGGTATATATTTGAAGTGTCTGAAGGGTCATTATATCATTAGTTGATTTGTTGTCACCAAGTGCTTTTAGTTTTCGTACGGAAACGAGTCTAAAAATGTTTACCTAGGAACAGAAAGATCGATCGACCCAAACATATGCTGTTTAACTAAATATAGCATCAAATTTAGATAAGAATCCAAATCGTTAAGTTTATATTGGTTTGAAAGTGTTAGTAATCAATGGATATAATGATCATCTATTCTGTAATAAAAAGTTTTTTAGCGATGAGTTTTATTATATATAATTGAAATGTAAAAGTTTTGAGGTCGTTTTCGCTGTTGAAATTTAGAAATGTTTTGCAAGTAGCCAGTATAAAATTTAAATAATGATCCGAATAGGTACTTAAATTAAGAATTGGATTTGCAAAAGTTGAGATCTCAAACCGATTATATATTATACACATCTCTGAAAGTTGACTTTAGATTTCACATCTCCTTGTTTGATGAGACAGTTCATTTGTCATTTTGTACATATATTTATAATTACTGCGACATTTAGGAAATACTGATCATTAATATTAAACTAGTTTCCAAATGTTCTGTTTTGTTGCACAAGATGCAAATGTTTGCGATATACGTGTTACAGTTTAGAAATAGCGTGCTTTAATCATTGATTTTACCAGCATGACAGTGAATGGCTACTCTTCCTTCTTCAGCTGCAAAGGCTACGACCTTGACCATATCCACAAGTTTTCCCATAGTGGCTGGCCCATAATCCTTCCACGCAAAATTGTAGTAATAGACTAAAAAAATTAATTAATATTTTAGTTTACTTTTTTATTTAAATTTTAAAAAATATATATTTAAAAAGTAGGACACAGGGTGTTTAACTCCTACGTTGAAAAATATTATTGTATTTGTAATTTATAACCGGAAACTATGAAAATTTTGTTAGAGTAATTAGTAGGATTTGTAAAACGAATTGGAATATCGTAAATGCAAATGAGTTTAATCCGATTTGTAAGCGAAACCTTCAAGTGATGACTAGGCCCGTATTTCTCTTACTTAGGTATATAAATTTACTGCATTGCATGTTTCGCTGAAGTTTTTCGATCTGTACGGGTATTCTAAACCTAAATGTAAGTCATTTTAAACAGAAGTCTTCTCTGGTCAAGGGCAATTTATAAACCGATTTTTTTTGTTTTCATATTTAACAATTTTATATTACAATGATTTCTTATATTCTTTGCAAATTGTAGGAGGTTGGCTAAAGTTCAATGGAAAAATATTTCATTTACATAATAGCAATCAGTGCAGAGTATGAATAAGTATTCATTATACAACTCAAGAAATTTCGTACTAATACAAATGAGTTGGTAATTAAACTAAATAGTAACTTACTGCCATTTTTCATAAAATCGTTGGGATTGTAAGAAAAGCCACTTTCTTCAAGAGGTCCGCCGCCGCAGCTTGCGTGCTCGCCAGGTGTTTGCAAATTTATTAAAGTTTTAATACTCCAGCCTTGAAATTGTGCAATTATATTGTTCTTTAAGATTTGTATTGTATTTGGTCTTGCCATAGCCAATATATCGTCCGTCACCCTAAAAAAATTTTTATTTTTTTTTATTTTTGAAATAGAAGTCGATTCTTGTATGTAGTCAAAATGAAATATTCGACTTTTACAGACCTATAGTACATTTATTTACAATTGATTTACAATCACGTGAGGCTTTCTTAAAAAATTTGCATAAAATGAGTTGTTTTTAAATGAAGGTCAGGGATCATTTATGCTTTCTTCATTTATCACATTGATGCTAATGTGTACTTTATAAAAACCGGAAGGAACATAATAATTTTAATACCTTCATTATTTATGAAGAGTAAATGTAATTAGTGTAACTATGATAAAACATTATTCAGATGTTATTGTTTTTAAAAAAATTTAAACTTATATTACATAACTTATATTTATTTAATAATTATTGTAGTATTAGGCAAACTCATTATTTATGTGAATTTAGAGGTTTTGTATCAATAAATCACGATCGTATCAGACACAAGCTTGCACGCTCGCGTTTCAGGAATAAATGATTGTATATCTCTTGTTTTCTGAGTATAAATTCTTAATGTCTCGACACATGAAGATTTGTTTGAAAATTTCTATGCATACATTATTTTCATAATAAATTTTCTCTACGTGCATTACGTATTAGATAAACAAAGCAAAAACAAATGAAGTTTCTCAAATGGTTGTGACTTTCATTTCTATTTTGGAATGTTTATGAAGATTTGCATTCTGTAATTGAATCTTACCAATGTGAAAATATGTCTTTTATGGCCATATCTGTAGGCGGCCAGGCCCTTGAATTTTCGTATTTGCAACGGGATCCTCCACAAAATATAGCGCATTGCAACGCTAAAGGTGTAAACTTTCGTAAATTTTCAGAAAATTTATTATAATTCGCTTGTATTGTATTTTTATCCAATTGTTTTTCTTGTGGACTTGCCGGTACGAGGGACCCGATATTCATTCTGGAAAATAGATTAAATCACACTCACTAATAAAAATGTGTATAAACTTTAAATGAAAATCCAATGAATCAAAGTAACTTTACATTCAATTTTCAAACTTTTCAGTAACTTTTTATTAAAATAAACTCAATGAAAAAAAAGTTTTTAATGAAACAAAACTTACATTTATGAAAAATTGCACGTTTTCAATATCCATCGCATTCCTATGTTTGAAAGATTACATTCACGTATTATAGAATTTATCTTAATCTTTACTTATTTCCGTAACACGGACCGAACGGCACGCATTTCATGACCGAAATGATCAATGGAAAAAGCACTTAACTCACGAAGGGTAGTTGGCGGCAGGTGTAGGTAGAAGTTTACAAATCCTTGCGCTTGCGTTGAATTCTTGCTGCATAGTTCCATTTTCAATCTGGAAGAACTGTACAAATGTTCGCGTTATTATTTAAAACTTTATTTTTTTTATTCAAAAATTATTCCAAAAACAGGATAGTTATGATAATTGGATTCACATGAGTCAGTATTACATCTTAGAATTAAAAGAGTTCTATTTTATTACATGATAAAAAATTAAAACTCTTGAAGCGTTAATTGGGCTAAAAATGAAATAACAATATATAAAAAAGGTTCAAGTCTGTAGAATGACTCAAATCTTCATCGAATTTCTGAAAATTCATGGTATATTCGCAAAAATGCACTGTTTGAGGGGTCCTTTGAGATTTGTGTGTTGATGGAAAAAGATGTATTTCTATTAATTTTGTAAAAAGAAAGTATTTTTGTTATAAGGTGAACTTAACAAAGCCTTTGAGATTATTCTAGGAATATTTTTATTATTCTTAGCAATTTTTTAAAATATTAAAAGCACTTTCGTCTGAAAATTTAATTTTCTATATTAATATCATCAGATATATTAATAATTATTTATTTTTATTATTATTTGTTGAAGAATGTGTAAATAAATTACCATCCTATGTAATAAATCTATTTCAAAATAAAGAACAGAGAAAATTAAAATTTTCTGATAAAAATAAGAGGATTGTGGTGATTCACCAATATGTACGGACCTGTTCACTGCGTTGGGCGATGCGCCTTTGGTATTACTTCCCTGGCCTAGTACGGGACAGCAACCGCTAGGTGGATGACAGTAAAAGTCAACCTGCAAGTGAAATGAATTATCAACTGTATAAAGTAGGTTCAGGAACCAGTAAGAACAAGTTCGACTTAGTAGTCGTATTGTTAGGGATATTTGGTGGTAGGTATTTATAACAGCTTAATGCTGTACTTTTTTATTTTCGGGGGTTTGAAACTCGAAATTTTTCAATTTTGAGTTTTTTCCGATTTAAAGCGTCTTTGGCGCAATCAAAGTATTTTCCATTGGTTTAATACCAATGTTTGAATTAATTACTTTTTTTTTTTCGTAAATTTAGCTGAAAACACTGAAAATTCGAAGCGTTTCCAGCCCCCAAAATGGAATTCAAAGTTGAGATTTATATCGTAAATTAAGGAGTTGTTGCTTAATTATACAGGTCAACGTTAAATTTTTATCTTTAAATTGAGTATTACTGATAATAATCAATAATGACCTTTTAAAGAAGGACTACTGCGTCTACTGTTAATCTACTTTTAAAGACAATTTCACCCTATCGTGTTTTTTATAAACAGGGAGTAGGTGTTCCATTGTTCTGAGAATTAAATTAATTAAACAAAATTCTACGTGAATTTATAAAAAAAAAAATAAAAAGGGAGTAAAGTAACAAAACATAAAAAATCTACTGGATTAATAAGTCTGAATATGCATCGAATAAACATGTATTTAGAAACTGACTCATTCACACCTCTCTACCAAATTCGAGTGTTTTAAATAAATGCAATTAGGATACGACTAACATCATTTGGTAAATCATATATTTAAATTCCTAATGCCTCATCGGTTAGCTATTTACAGGAGAGTCTTCTTAATTCATTATACACAATACATAGACTTATAGAGTAGCAGTATTACGATACACAATGTGGGCCCAAACGGCACTGAATCTCACTGTTTCATTGGTAATAAACACAAAATTCCGATTATGTTCCGTGTCATACACACTTGCTTTGATCACCTAAGAGACACACATCTTCCTCATTCGTAAGAGGCTATAATGAGAATATAATTACAAACTGTTTTGCTGTTGTCGTTATTGTTACACAGAGTCAAAAAAATATTGTATTATAAAATAAACAATTATTGCGTAGAAAAATTGAAAAAAATTATCTATACTGAAAGAAAAATACGGTACACAGTATCATATTTTTCTCTTAGTATAAAAATGTGAATAAATGGATAATGATGCAATTTGTATAATTATATTAAGTATAAATAAATAATATAATTATTCTTTAAATTGCTTTCTACTCTGCTAACAAATGCTTTCCCTGTTTTAAAGTAATATTTTTAGCACATTGTAATTATACTAGAATTTTCATTCCGGATCATTGTTATTCTTAGGATAGCATTTAAAAGAATTTATTTTGATTTTCCAGAAATGAAAGGCTGCCACTCGACTAATATAATTCAAAAAAAGCACGCGACCCAAGTGCCATCCGGGAGTCATCCTCGTCACTGTAATTATATTACTATTATTAATAATAGTAGATAAATATATAGAGATGAATGAATGGCGATTTAAGGCGACGGTGCAAGAGCGCGGGTTGCAATTCTCCTATTTTTTAATGCTTTTTTTTACAGCATATTGAGGTCGAATAAGTTTTTATATAATTATAGGAATTCAACTTTTAATTTACATATGTAATCTAGCAAGATTCCCGCGTTCAGACACAGTTCGCCTGCCTGTTGTGCGGGTCGATTTGTGCAATGAGGTACAGCGACATCTCTGATTATTGTTAAGTGGTTAATATAAACATGAACAGACCTAAAAGCCGTCCAACTTCGTTACATTGTAGAATGTGTGACGTGGAATGAAGAAGAGGGGCGGCAATGAAATTAGCTTTTATGAGGAACAAGGATTTAAAAATGGCACCTCGCACTTATTCGCGTGATGAAGCTCAACTTTGAAATTCAATTCTTTCTTAATTATTAAAATTATAAATTCGGCACCAATGTTAATCGACACAGCGAAATTTTCTCCATTAAATCGATCAAAGATAGGAAATAGATTTTTTTGTCCTTAGCCCCCTTTCCTCATTCAAAGTCTCAGATGCTTTTCAATGTTGATCTGGTTACACAATTTTTTCTGGAAAAGTTCCACCAACTGTTTAAATTTTACTTTTACAGTTTTATATAATTTTTTATACAAAAAGTTAGATACAGGATGTTTACTTTTAATGATGCAATTGGTACTTCAATTATTTATTCATTAATTAAGTTGGTGGAACAATTTGTAAAACTCCCAATTTTCCTAAAGAATTTGCATATTGACTCTTCTCGACCAATAATATGTGACAATAATTTCTTAAAAATGTACAAAAGTAAAATTTTAAATTAGTGTTAATGCAACTTTACAAAAATATATCTCTGACTTTTTTTTTTATTAAATATAAAAAAGTCGGTAATTTTAATTAAGGATAAAGCTTTCAACGCATACATATGCATTCGCACTAATAATTTTAACAGACATTCACAAATTTTACGAAGTATTTAAAATGTATAAAATGTTATTAACAAATTTTCTACGAAAGATAAAAATTAAGATGGACAAGTGATTGTCCCTTTTTGCAAAGAAGAATTTTCCAGATAATTTTGATATTTCTAGCATACGTTTTATTTTAATTTTTCCACTATTTAACGCACATACATTTTTGATTCGTATGAAACAGTAACAATTTAACAGATGAACAGAGGAATTTATAAACACATGAAGAATTTGATGAAACCTAATTCTTCAGTAATCTTATAATTTTAGTCACTTATGCCAGAAGCTCAGAAAGTTGATTATAATTTTCGAAACGGAATATCGGGAATTTTACAACCAAATCTTTGGTTTATACTCGTGGCCGCATTATAAAATCTGCAGAGAGCATGGCTTGGTCTCTCCTCTCGCCGACGAGTATGGCCCCGCGGGGGAAAGATCTGAAAGTACACAATTTGCTAAAATCGGAATGAGGAATAATTGAAGCTTACACGAGATGGAAAGAGAAGAGAGTATTTGGAGTGGACGGGGGGTCGACGGCTAATTTTTATATCCCAATACGTATACGTATAATATGTATATGCATACATAGTAATTTAATTTATTTATACCTGGTATTAGGATGGGACGAAACTAAATTTTAGTTTTTATTGCTTCCATTTTCCATTTTCCATTTTTAATTATTAAATTCAGAGAAAAAACCCCTAAACCCAAATGTAGAAATGACGATGATTGGAAATGAAATTTTAGACAAATCAGTAGAGTGTAGAATATATGTAAATGAATTTATACATAAAAAAATACACATTTATCTAACTTTCAGACTTCTTATAACTTCTGCTAACAAGAATAATGACTGCTCATTTTGACCCCCAGAAAAGGATATTTTCAGACTTGCTTAAAAAGCTAAACATATTTTTTTTCTACCCATCCTATTTTTTATATGAGCCGTTCAAGATTCAAGATCGGTTTTGTTTGCTCTTTATCTTCAATACTCGCATTATCATAATAACCTCTTGCTAAAAATGCGTGCGATCGCGCTCTTGTGTCCTTACTCGGTTTCTGGCTTCTTTCATTTACTGCCTTCGCATCATTTACAAATTCTAAATCGTTACTCAGTACGAATGAATATGAAACTACTTACGAGAACTTACTACTCTATACAGGACGGGTACGCTCTTAAAATCTCTCGAAATTTTTTCAAATCCCATGAAAAACAGTATCGACGAAGATTTGTTTCTTTATTACATACATCTAGCTAATTTTTCTTGCAGTTCTCTTTTTTGACTTGATACCTATGAGATGACTATATTTCTCAGAAGAGTTTTAATTTGAATTAAGCCTCTTATTTAATTATACCTTGATCAATCATCGTACTTCGAACGTACCCATCACCATCATCCGTACAATTGGTTTCTATTACGCCAGCGGATTGACTTCGGTCGAACAAGCTACGCGTTATAATTCCTAAATAATTTTATCTACAAACAAGTGTAACATGTACACAGAATAAAACAGCCGAGAGGAACGGTCGGAGAGAAACTTTCTATCGGTCCTGAAGAAGAGTCGGTTACCTGATTTGCAATAAATATTGCAACTATTTGGCAATAGCTTCGTTGTGAATGCGTCCCGCGAACACCAATTCTTGTAATATTTACAATTCGCTTGCTACTTTTACAACAGGTTATGAAAATTTTGAGAGTAACAAGCTTTCTTCTCCACGAACGAGAGCAAATTTTCAGTCGTCCAAACACGAAAGACAAGTGCGTCGATAAGATTATCACTTTCTCTTGTCACTGCACACCAGAAATAATGAAAAAATGAGTTACAATTCCAAGTTGTTTGTGAATTGGCTAAGGTGTGAAGCGTCACAGCGATCTATACACTACGGAATATACATGCCGAGGCGTATTTTTAAACGAATATATATCGTTGCTTCGTAATTGCTTGAATAAGATATGATCACGTCGAACGCCAATTCCATTGGTTCTCGACGGCCTCTGACGCTTACTTTCGTATATAGTAATCGTCTTAAGGACTCGCAAAGTCTTTTCTTTCGTTAATTTAATTATTACGCGCGAAGACAGCGCGGTTTTTGGATATGGTAAGTTTTAGGAAGGGACCCTCCTCTTGAGGAAGTGGCTTGGGATTTCTTCTGGAAAAGAAGGACCACTCGTTGACGTAGCGTCGAAAGAATATTATCTAGTTCACTGATGGAAGGTACTACGCCTCAATTT
Organism: Synergus japonicus; assembly: GCA_900474275.1. NCBI lineage: Eukaryota > Metazoa > Arthropoda > Insecta > Hymenoptera > Cynipidae > Synergus > Synergus japonicus. The sequence continues at coordinate 101,798 of UCOH01005707.1, forward strand.
GATCGTCAGATGTTATTATGTCAGGTGCCATCGACAGATCTTCGGCTATGTCTTCATCTTGACAAGAATCGTGGCCATGACTCTCTGGATATTCCCTATCGTCTACGGTATCCTCTTCCTGCTCCTGCTCCGTTGGAGTTTCCTGAAGTTCACGCTTTATCAATCTCGACAGTTTTCCTCCCTCGGGACTATGACCTTCTTGTTTTATATGTACGGCTGCTGGTTCATCCAGTGCTGACCTGACAAATTTCAATTAAAAATAACATATCTGTTAGACTCTTCTTTTAGATTAAAAAAAATTTCATTCTTCCGAATATTTTTCCAATACAAAGAATTTAAAAAAAGAGACCTTCAAAATTATTTAAATGACTTTTAAGTATTGCATTTTTCACTTTTCTTTAATTTACATTAATCTTAAAATAATTGGAACTTTATAACAAATCAACCAATGAAAGCTAAGAATGTCTTTAAATCTTCTTGTCTTGATTGCTGCAAATAAATTTAATATTTTGATTTTTAAATCCTAAGTCAGCGCAGGCTACAAACCTTGAGAAATCTTTGATTCCATTGATCAAATATTAACAAAAATTTTCGGAAGTTTAATATCAGGAATGTTACAAGAAAAAAAAAATTTTTTCCGTAATTTTGTACTAAAACTTACATTAAATCGTTGTGAGGCATCACGTGCTCTTTGTCCGGACTCGTCGTTGTTGATGTGCACATCGAATTGTTTAGAAAACCCATATTGGACTCCCCGAGGGCAGCCTGGAAATACTCAAATTGCATTAGATGGTTAGTTACTGTTTGAGTGACAATTTGCGTAGTAAATATTAATTATTATAATTAAATAGGAAGATAACTTAAATTCTCAAAAGAGGCTTAATCTGGAAATTTTTATAGTAACGAAAACTTGGTAATCTCTTTAATCATAACACAGGGTTCAAAAAAATGTAATTATATGTATTTCAATTTGCTGAAATCGAATATAAAATACAAAATTACACATCCAGTTGAAATATGCAGACGAGAATAATGGGTTTTATTGGAAATTGACACTTGAAGATCTTAGAGGCGGCTAACTTCGAATTTGATGTAAAAATTCCAAAATTTCAGGCTCAATATGCCTCCATATATTTATAAATCCGGTGGCTAATCCTGCTAATCTGGCGCAACAGTGGTAAATAAATTTCACCCAAGTTGTTTATTCTTGAATTCATTTAAAATATAATAATTGTAAATAGATACCTGGAGATTAGCATTTAGCGCGTCACCGTACATGGTTGGGCTGTGTGTCAACGTAGGACTTTTAGATGGAACACCCCTGATTATAGAAAGAGAAAAAAACATGGTTAGTAGGATTTTCAATTAATCTCAATAAAATAAAAAATAACATCCTGAAAAGTATTGTGTATATGTTTGAGCGAGGAAAGTTTTGGTACATTATACAAATTTGAAAAAATTTACGGGAACAAAAAGAGTATTGGGATATATTGTTTGTTTCTTAGTTCTATAATTAGTAAAGTGAAGTGTATATTAAGAGAAGAGAAAGAACGAGAGAAGAGAAATAGAGTGAAAAAAGAGAAAAATTTAGAGAAAATACGATTATAAAAAGACATAAATATTGAAAAAGAGTTAAAAAAATATTTTTTTTTAATCTTACCTACTACACGGTGATATTTAAGAACCTTCTGAATCCGATGGTGACAAGAGTGAGTTTAGAATAAAAATAGATAAAAATTGAAAAAGAACGCCCTGGCTTCAAATCTTTATGGCTGCATTTCTAATATTAATTTATTACAAAAAACTTTTGTATTATTATTATTTTTTTTTAGTAAATGAACAGACAGATTTGAAGCACTTTTATTATTTATAAATGACCTCGGATTTACCTGGGTCTCTTATAAAATCCTTGGCTCCTTGTTTTGACTGAGCAAGATATCGTTCGACAACTCGAACGAATATCAATTTCACGCTTGATTCTTGCAAATCATCAGATCGCTGTTTGCTTTATAGTAACATACATTATTGTTATTAAACTTGTCGACTAATAACGATGATTGATTTGCAACATACGTGTGCATGCTGAAGAAAAATTTAATATCCCAAAGGCCATTTATAAAATAACAATAAGCGTTTATTGAGAATATCGAGAAAGATAGAGATAGAAGAAATAGTGTAATATAAAAACAGTAAAAATGGTTAAAAGTGTGAAGAATTTAAAAAAATGTTTATTATAAAAATTTGACAAATATATATGACAAATTAGTAGTCAAAGTTGATCATTAGTAAGTAAACATTGGATACCTGGAGCGCAACGACACGCAGACATTTTAGTGGTTGATGAGTTCCGTTTCGTCCGAGTTTGTAGCCGTGACACATCAATTTACACAATTTACACATGCGCAAGTAGCTCGGACACACAATTTCAGTTATACAGAAATAACGCACACACTCCTATTATTTTAGCACAACTGGATAATTCCTTCAATAATGAGTAAACTAATTTAATTTTAAAGTGTCTTTTCTGAATTATATGAAAGAGAAATACAAATTTTATGTGTCGGAAGCCACCTCAAAAAATTTACTTTACAAATCTAAAACAAATAGACAAATAGATAAATTGACACTGGCTAGTCGTCCAACTTTTAAAGACCAATAGCGAAATTTTGTAATTTTTAATAATTTTGAAGGAGGAACCAGTGATTGCATAGTTCCTTAAAAACTTAAGCCACTGAAATAAAAACCATCATTCACTCAAACTCTTATATACACTTGAAGCCAACGCATTATAGAAAAGCTCTATTTAAGCACGATTTAAGCACGCATCATTCCAAGATTAGCTATTAGGAATTGGATTTTCGCTTTGTGAACGCCAAGGATTGTTTCCATGCTGACAACTACTGGAATTTATTTGAAGATCCTGCAGCGCTAACCAATCGTCTTGTGGCTGGGATCTTTGCAGGATCATTCAGGATTTGTACCATCTGTGCTGGAACCTCACGATTCCATGACCTTTTTTCTATTATTACAATTAGTGCTCTATTTAAGGACATATTGTTAGGATACTTGGAGTGGTGCAAGCGAAGGATCCTAAACTACTTCAGACATTTCAGAGAAGTGTCCGATGAAAAAGGCACGATGCGGGATGTCAAGTTCAGTGGATTGGCTGGAAACTGTAGAGCTACTTCCCGCTGCCTTCAATCGTTTTATAGCCCACAAAATTTTAAATTTAGATTTCCTTTCTTGGCATTTCTGGGAGGTCGCTGTTTCCATATTTTTACTACATTTAGAATAATTTCATTTCTCATGAATGTTTTTATTCCATTGGATGATTTTGGATATTAAGGGCGTAATAAAACTTCATTTTAAAAGCTTTGTAAACTATTATGCAATTCGTTGCTTCTCTGATTGAAATGAATTATATTCAGTATTATGCAATCAAGATTATAATCAAAGTCATCTACACTAGATTATAATTTTTAGTACAACTCTGGCTAGGTATTTTCAATTGTAATTTAGAATTTATCTGCTATAATGATGAGTGATTGCTGTACAATTTTCGTACTAAAGGGGTACCCCATAGAATTATGAAAACAGCGACTAAGTTGTAGATGTGGAATTTTTTGACAAAATTGAAGAGAAGGCAGGGGGAAAAAGAGAGAGATACAGAGACAGAAAGATAGTATGAGACGGACTGTCAGAACGTCTTGGCAGCCAGCAGCAGAATTCTAAAAAGTGGTAGTGCTTACTGTGCGGAGAGGTGGGGTGGAGTGGGTGATGGGGTTGGGTCATATTTCCTGGGACGGCCGCGGGACAGATGCCGCCGCTTTACGAACTCGGCGTCGTCCACCATCCAGAATGACCCGAAGTCGTCCTCATAGCGCACAAAACACTTGTGCAATGATAGATTGGTGCGGATCGCGTTCTGTATACACAGACAAGACCACCAAGAAATAGAGAAAAGAGAGTAAAAAAGACAAGGTTGTTGGTTGGTTCTGGGCTACGGCGCTCGCTCATCTGCTCGTTCGATTATCGCTTTTAGGCGAAATATATTTTTTTTAAATTCAAAATCTCATGCCGCGCCATTGTCAGCTACGACCAATCACCGTTGTCGCTCAAGATTGCAACTGATCAGTTGCTCGCTTACGTGCACTTAAACGGCAATTGTTAAAAAAAACTGAGAAAAAATAGGTAGTACAGAGATTTGTAAAAAAGAAGGCGGGGAGAAAAATGGTGTGATTTAGCGACTCCTTCAACTACCTGACACGTGCAATAACAGATTTATCTGTTTGTTTTTTGTCTTTTTTTTTTTAAGTTTCTCTTGACATTTTCAGCTCCGGGATTCCACATGACCTCGGCGCACGGCCGGAGCCGCTCAAGACTGCGCCTCTTTTCCAAATCTTGCTGTTAGTCGCTGCAAAGCTCACATGCTGGTTAAGCACACTCCTTTTCTACTGTTCATCACTCTCACACAACACGCATCCTCCTCAACGCAGGATCCACATGACGAGCTCTAATTTAAGATTCACACACGCAGGATATCACTTCAATAAGCCAAGAGTCGCTCTGAACAACTATTATTTCAAGCTAATCAATTAAATCAGAACCTGGGCAGTAAATAAATAAAATAACAAATAAATAAAGTCAAGTCACCCTTTCAAGTTTGAGTGGGCCAATTAAATGACCATTTATCATTAAATTTAATACAATCGAAAACTTAGTTTTGTAATGTCATCAATTGAAATAAAATAGTTTTGTTCGAGAAACTTTTGTCGAGTAAACAGACAGACACAGACATACAAACAGACGGACACGAAAGGACACAAGCGACAAGTAAAGATAAAAATGGCGCGATTATGTAAACAGGTACATATATAAATATTACTTATAAGAAAAATGTTGAAATATATAAAAACACACACTAGAATTACGAGAGATATCTAGAAAAAGCGTAAAGATAAAATTCACAAGGTGACTAACACCTTAATTTTATGAGCGTTATACCTAGAAGAGCATATAAAAGAGCTAAAATCGTTTATAAATGTAAAAATAGACATATAGACACACATATATAATATAAATATAGTAAAAATAGAATATTAAATAGAATATTAAAAGAGTATTAAAATACATAGAGGAAAAAATGGTATAATATGTAAAAAATGGTAAGCAGAATACACACATGTTAATTGAGAGTAAATAGTTGAGTGTAGGAGAGCATAAGAGAAACAGATAGACATAGATAATGTGAATTTAATTAGAGTTGATAAGGATAAGTACTTATTAGGAGATATTATGAGCAGGGGTGTGTGTAACGGATGTGATTCGGTTTGATCGTGGAGCTGTTGAACGATTGGATTGATAAATCTTGAAAAAGAGATATATAGATGAAGAAGAAAGAGAAAAAATAAATTCGCGCGTGTGGGGCTAACGTACCCAGTCGTGCTGCAAGCGCGTTGAGGACGTCTCTTGTAAAACTCCACTTCGTCCACCGTCCAAACTGCCCCTTTCACGTTTTCGACTCGCATGAAACATTTGTGGAGAGACAGGTTGTGTCGCACTGCGTTCTATACAAAATAATACACAGACTAAATAAGCAACGCAAAAACTAATGAAGCCAACTCAATCACGACTCGGCGATCGAATGATGTAAGTGGTGTGTGCGATGAATTTGCACGGCACCAGCAAAGTGTCGTCAGGGTTGATACTCATTAAACAGGAGTGGCCTCTTCAGGAGCCAGGAAGGACAATTCAGGATTTCAAGTTTCAGTGTTTTCCATAGCATGGCAATGCCACCATTCTATTTTCTACATTATAAGCAAATTTTTCTCTTCAAAATAAAGAATAAAAGCAAATCAAGCTTTGCATACAGCTTTCACTCTACTTACATTATTATAGAAATCAGATTATTTCATCAAACTATTTTAAATAGAAGAAGTTGAAGTAATTATATGTTATAAATCTTATTTTTATCGCCTGGAAGATAGAATATGGATTTTACATTTTGTTTTAGAATAAGAAGTGAATAATTTATTACTTTAACTTCCCCATTTTAGCACAATTTATTGAAAGCTCCTAGTTTGATGGCACTGCCAAGTTGAGTAAGGAAGGATGATGAATGATGGGAAAAAATTAAAAGTATAAAATCTGTTGGTAGATTGGAAGAGAATCTAGTTCTGATGGAGGATATTAATCGCGACGGTAATAAAAGTGTACTAGTATAGTCATTGTAAAATGAGGCAAAAATAATAAATAATAACTAAAACGATTAATTGAAAGAGGCACGATTTGAGGCATTCTCGTATTGTTAATGCACAGCTAGGTATCTAAATCTAGGGGCAACGACAACAATTCATGCCGCAGGGCTGAACATGTCAGAGCCTAAACTTTTTCGGCTACTCATGATGATCCATTGTTTGTTGAGTGGTCCGGATGCTGCTGGAGGAAACCTATTTGCTTGTTTTTTATATTTTCATGAACACAGATTCATGCGAGGCAAAGCTTTATGGCATACGTCAATTTCTCGCACACTCACTCGCACACACATTTCAACGCGCACGCGTTCATACATCCGCGTGAGACGATTTTCTTGACGCTTCTCGATTAAATCAAAGATTCCTGATATTTTTTAAAAACGCGCAAATAACATATAAACTTAATAATAAAGGCTGGACTACTTTTTTTCATCAAAATCAGTTATCATATGAACATTAACTATTTAAATGAAAGGTACCAGTTGTCGAGAAGAAAAACAAAACCTGAGAAATGTAAAAAATGTAATAAAAAATAAAAAAAATAAAAAGAATAAAAAGTATAAGCAATAGCAGAAATGAATAAGATTGCACTACGAGTTACCGATTTCCTATAATACAAAAAAGATTAGCTTGAATAAACAGGGTTAGCTTGTTCTACCGATACCTGGTTCCTGTTAAAAACAGCACCTTTAATTATTGCAAATATTTATGACTTCAGCAATCTCTAAAAATTTTCTTTACCTAAATTCATTTCAACTAGTTTAACAATTCCGGAATTGTTTTTAAACATTTTTCTTCTACTCTATTCAAGTATCTGTTTTAATCGTTTAATTAGTTCTTTCTAATCACTGACTATTTAATGCTATATTATATTGATAAATTATTGAACTCTTATTGCGAATGCCATAAACATATTTAACTTTTCGAAATAAATTACGACAAAATTTTTCATCCTGTGGGAATGCTGCTTTCTCTTCTTGACAAAATCGCTTCTGGTCAAAATCCCCTCTAAGAATTTGTTTCACATTAAATAAAAAAGAAAATAAAGTAATTTTTATGAAAATTTTTACTTGATGTCAGTCAAATTTTCAAAGGAGATTATGACCAAAAGGGATCTTACCAAGAAGTGAAAGTGCAGCGTTCCCCATCCTGCTTTCAGATTACCTTTCTTCAACTAGTTTTGAACGCAGCGATGTCTCACGGAAAGAAAAAAATTCGCTTTTCATGTTTTTCCAAAATATGAATAGCGAAAATAAGTCGTTAATTACGTTTGCTTTCCTAACAAAATTCTTTGATAGGACAGCAAATGTTTTCGCAATAGTAGCAAAGCTTTTCAAAGCTCAGGAAGAGCATTGAGTAAAAATTTGCTACTAAAGCGAAAACTTGGAGCTTAAAAGCAAGTCCTAATTCTTTAGATAATTCGGATATTGAGGTATACCTTCCATGTAGCTGCGTTGCGTCGGAAATAGCAGAACGTATTTTGAAACCAGTTGTAAATTTCGTTCAACGTCAGCTGCTTATCCGGAGATTCGATTATCGACTGTAAGGAAAATAATGGAGATAAATATCGGAAAAAATAAAAAATTTACTTTTACTCAAATTTAAGATAATGCTGACTAAATATTTTGCGTCAATGTAATATAGCATAAACCTAAACCTTCCAGACAATTTTGCTACAGACAAAGACATAACAAAAATATTTTCTTGCATTTTTTTCAGTCATACTTACGAAGTTCAATTGTTTTTAATTTATATATTGACTCACCTGCCGAATTAAGGAGGCGTACGTGAATGGTGGTCTTACGTCGGCGTTTTTGTAAAATTCCCTATTACGCTGAATCTCTGTAAAAATAATGAGTCTTCTTGGTATCGATTCAAAGTAAACAACGCCAATACGTGCTAATGGCTTTAACGCAACGGACGTAAGACACGCTGTCTTTTTGCATGTTTATACTTGCGGTGTAAACAAGCAGACTTTCTAAATGTGGAGGATAGGTTGATGTAAACTTCGCTCGAGAAGATTCTATGTCTTTTTTAGCACTTCACACAGGCTAGGAATTTAGGTAATAAAATTATGAAAACCTCATTTACTATCAAATACAAAAACTGAAACACGACAAAGTTAGTATAAAATTTCCAAAGTCTTTAGAGATTTTTGCCGACGGTTTAAGTTAATCTCTGGAAATTATAAAGATATTTGTGTACTTTACGAAAAGCCTATGTTGTTAACTTTACTATTTTTTAAAAAGAAATAAGTAAATGTTACTACAAACAAATGTCAAGATGGATAGATTTTGATCTAAGTTTCAGAGTTTATTTCCGAAATATGCTTTCACGTTTGAATAAAAAAATCGATCAATTAGATATCAGCAATCCGAAAATTCGTAGTTTCCCACACAAAAATGGTCGAAGTTTGCCTTTCACTTATTTAAAATGAAGCATCTTCAAAGACTTTTAACGTGTGAATATTTTGGAAATAAATTCCTCAAATAGAGAAGTGGGTCTTACGAATAAAGAAAGGCAAATTATTTTTCTTCTCTGCATTTAATTACAGAGTGTCGGTTTCCAAAAATTTTCCTTGATATGTAATTTTGATAAAATTGTGAAAGCGGGCGAAAAAGTTGCTTCACAATATGAAAGTTACCTTGTAAAGTTAAAACTCTGTAATTAACTAAAATACTTAGTATCTAAAATGTCATATTTTCCTTTCTTTTTATATAGCTGAATTAAAACGTTCGTGTTTAATTGTTTTCGAAAGCCTAATCTACATTTTCTTTCTTAATAATTATCATGCAAAACTTTCTTGAGAAGTAGTTTTTGAACTGATTAATCATACAAATGCTTTTATAGTTTCAATTAAATTTTGCTTAAAGAAGAAAAGTATTTGCCAGATTTGTTCATTCGACTCACGATCTGCTTGGACATGCAAAAGACATCTTTCAACGATTCTCTTGAAGCCACACGAAGGTAAGTTGACAGTACCTTGTTGGACGTCTAGACCAGCACGCTCCAGCATGTAGGGCAGCCCTACACGGTGGGGAGGGCGGGCAGCACAAGAAATGAAGAAACAAGAGAACCATCGGTAAGAAAAGATTCGTTTAATTATGGAAAAGTAACGCGGCGCAAGCGCTGCATACTTTCCTTTTTAGTCTTTCACATTAAATTGTTCGTTTACGTCGCCAACAAGGTGTCGAATGCCAATTTGAAAACTTTCAGTGATACCGAGTTATTATATGTGCACGCACAATTTATGGTAAGAAAAGAGACCAAGAGAGGACCGTAAAGTGCAATTGCTACAGGAATTTTTGGTCAGGGTCAATGGCCTTCTTGAGAAAGACGATGTCCTGTCGTGAAATGCCAAAAAGAATACTGAAGTATTTTAGATAATAAATGTTGATGTTGAATAAAGTATAAAAAGTAAATAGCAACAGCATATTGTTTATAACATGTGATAGATTAGGAGAATTGTACTGTTTTTTTTTTTTTTAAAGCAAGGAAATAAAATTGTGGAGTGCCATTCTTTTTTAATAATTAATTATAAAAATATATAACTGCGATTATCAGTGGCATTTCATGAACCGAGCATCACTTTGCCCCTTTTCAATGAATATCGTTACCTTCGTTAATATCTAATCCAGATCTATCGACGGATACTCTGCGCCTTACAGTGCCCTCGTCATACAGTCCTACGGATAGCATTCAATTCTCAATTTGTTCTTTTTTCATCTTGTCGACGCGAACGAGACACAATTTTCTAATTGGTACAATCAAAAGTCCACAAGATGGTAATTCTTTTATTAGCGTTAATAGAAATGTATGGAATTCAATTCAAAAGCAAAAAATTAGTTTTGGAAACTTACGTTTACAAGCTGTGCCAGAAATTCATTAGATATTTTCATGAGTTAGGAAAGCCACAATGTGAAATTAAATAAAAGTAAGTCAGGAATTAAGAAATTAATATTTGACATCGAAACTTTTACATTAGTCAAGTATTATTTATATTAAAGAAAAGTGTCTTAATTTGTGGCTATTGTAATAAGCAAATCTCAAAAGCACATGAACCTGTTTTAAATATAATAATTTTGAGAGAGGTAAATTTGAGGGTAATATTAGTTTGCGATAAGATTCATTCAAGGTTTAAGTGCTCAGAGTATTTATAATAGTAAAAAATATCGGTTTGAAATAAACGATTAAACCTTAAATCGTGCATGTTTTACACGATGCGGTTCGAAACAATTGCAGAAAGGAAAACTTACCTCCGGCTAAGGAGAGAGCAGACTTATCGCTGATCCTTCTCCTTATGGGTCCAGCCATACTGGGTATGGAGGGCATATTAGGCATGCTACCAGGCATGTTGGGCATTGGTGGCATCCCCGACATGTTGGACATGTTGGGCATTGGTGGCAAAGGTGTACCACCTGCTGAAGGTGGTAATTGTCCACCAGCTGGTGACCTTACGGCTGATACCAATGCGGACATGGAGACTGGAGACACTTGCGATACTCCAAAGTTTGGAGGTGGTTGGCTCATGAGGGCAGATGATAAACTTAACTTTGGTAAAGTCGAACCCGTCTGCAAAAAAAAAAAAGAAAATTAAATATTTCAAGAAATTTAAAAATATTTTTGTTGATTTCCGAAAGTTTAAGGACACATGCTACTTTACAATAAGAGAAATAGTTAAAAATATGTATATTGACCTTCCTTAAAATCCCCTAGAAATTCTTTAGTCTTTTTAAATCTCTTAAAATCCCTCGCAGCGCAAGACTATTTATTATTCCGAGCGAAAAGTTGGAAAACCTAAATTTGCTCTTATGGTAATTACCACATGCCCTTAACATCGTATTTCTGAGTTAAATTTTAATAGAAAGGATTTAAAATTCTATAAATGGTCCTTTCTGAAAGTTTGGACACAGACCTCCGTCCCGGTAAATAATCGAGACGGCGAGAATTCAAGCACAAGGGTAATTATTTCGTGCTTGAGAAAGGATATTGCTGAGAGCTACTGCGGTATTGGTATTCTCCGACTGCCTAACTTGTTAGGGGTTTTAATTAAGGCGATATAAATCGCCGAGGGCGATGAATTATTAATATCAACTTCATGTATAAATTAGCACTTGAGTCCGTTGCACGTTAAAACTGAAACTAGCGTTGTTTGCCGATTGAAGCCACAACGACAATGCTAGCTCGTAAAATCCGGAACATCTATAGAAAAGGCCACTTTACGATTTCAGCATCGTATTACGAGCGTACTTTGCCCGGAAAGAGTGGACTTTCATGGAACGGCGATTGCTGTGTCGTTTCCTTGTTTCTTTTCAAAGGGTCTCTGCTGTCTAAGCTTTTTACATGAAAAGAGTCAAAATGGTGTTTCTCAACTTTATTAGAGAATTGACTGTGGTAAATATATTACGTATAAAATATAATGCGTATAAAATGCGATTATTGATATTTCGTCAAACTTACCGACGATTCAGATGACTTTGGTGGTTCCGGCGAAGCCATTTGTTTAGCCACGTGCAAATGATGCATCATAGCGGTTAATCGATCCCGTTCTTTTTGCAGCTGAATTTCCAGCTGAGAAACCACTTGCATTTGAACTCTTGCTTGAGCTGTCGACCTGTCGTCCAGCGTATGTTCTGTATTTAAGTGCCTATGGATTTCCCAGGAAAGAAAATATTAGAGCCTTAAAAATTGAATTGTTTACGACAATAACTATTTTTTCATAGCTTGAAATTAAGAAAATCGAAAAATAAAGCTCAAATTAAATATGAAAATTCTAATAAGTGAACCAAATAAAATATCAGGCAGATTATTCGCAGACAGTAGAAACGCATAATCCAATAATATTCGCAAAATCGCAAGCATTTTCATTTTGATAACCATAATCCTCTGCAGAGTGGACCAGTGTGTTGGAGCGAAGGAATGGTTGGGGGGGATGGTTAAGACCGAAGATGCGGGAAGAAGGTCGGGGTTTGAATGGATGGAAAGACCGGAGTAGGAGAGGTGGTGGGATTAGACCGAGAGGCATAACGATGCGGTCGAATGTCGTGAATATTAATGAGACAAAGGTAATTAGCGTTTTTTTAAAGTAACGGCTTGTTTGAGGGAGTTCGTGGCGACGGGCTACGTGATTACTAGGGATTGTAAGAGGGAAACTGGGAGTCGGGGCAGGAAAGACGAAGGCACCGGATGTCAATGAGATACGATGACGTGAACAATTTTTCTAAACTTCTTTCACAGCCCTTCTGATATTGCGTCCCTCGATTTTTTATCTCAATCTCTACCGCTTCCTTTTAATTCATGTCACAAATCAATTCTTACACGAGGCTAAGTGGCTACGGATAGAGTAAATACACTGGACTTGAACTTCTTATCTATATATTCTAAGTACTAATTATTATTAAATGTATCTATATTATTAGATTATCTTGATCATATAAATTATCTAACTTACTTAAGGAATGCTTGGTAGTCTTCACAAATTGCTTCACAGCCAGGCCACTTACAAACTCCATGGCCGTAGAGAGGGTGGGATTTGTCGTTGCACGAAATATCCAAGGGCTTTTCGTCCAAGGGAGTTGTTCCATTAACCTCTGACCGCCGACTCGAAAGTGTCGAATGTAGAAGTCCTGTCGTAGTCCACAATGCAAAAGTTGTATTCGAAATAGACAATTCACTAGGTACACAACTCGAGGTTCGAGTTGCGCTCGTATAAAAAATTTGAGTATACTCTAAGAGGAAATTGATAGTAGAAAGTGCAGTTGTAAAAAAGGATTTAAAAGATATAAAACAAAATATTTTGGCAGAGGTAAAATACCCTTAGAATATACTTTGTAGATACTAGGAAATTGAAACAATCTTTACCATTCAACCCCGAACTCGATTTCGAGATTCCAGAATTTTGGTGTGATTCGGTTCCATCCGTCGACTCTGTTTTCCACGTTGGCATTCCATCTGTTGGTTGCATGCCTGTTGAAAGTTTCCAATTACTCGCGTTCACTCAACCTTCCATAATATTTTGCTCTATCAATTAGTAACTAATTTTTTCAATTATTTTTAAAGTAATACCTTTTACCTTCTACCAATGAGAACATCTGAAGAAGAACAGATTAAAAAATACGTACACCCATCTACACTCAGAGAATTCTTAGATGTTTATTTCGATTAAACATTTATTTGTGAAAAGGAATATATTTTATTCTTAAAAAATAAAAAACTCCATGAATGTAGAAAGAGTGTGAGCAAAATGTATCTGAAATTTATAGTTTGGAAGAGTTCGTTTTTAAACGAGACTCTTCGAAACCGTCACGTGTGAAGCAAACATGCGTGGAAGAAACCCAAAGGTTCATGTTGACGAGGAGGCGTACGGGAAATCGAGAGTCGAAGTACGATTGTACATTGGAGTGCCTGAGAGATAATAAAAGGAGAGAGGTAGGAAAAAGGAGATGATGGGCAAGTTTGTTTCACACGTGAATTTCCGACTTTGAATGAACCAGTGCGTTTACTCTTTCCTCCCCCATCAGCCAGTGTTTAATGCGTCGAAAGGAAAGCTCTTTTCAAAGAGATACTCTGCACCGAAATAGTTCTACGTGGAAAGTTTTGCCCAGGTTATGACAGGAAGTGAAGAAGGGTGAGTGGATCAACTCAGAGAGGTGCAAAAGGTTAAGGGTTGTTCTCGTTCGAATCAAAGGATGCCTCCAACATCAACTCACCTTAGGGCTTTTGCCACATATGCCTCCATACATCGTGATGATTCTTCTTTGTTACTTGGTTGTAGTACTGTAAAGGATAAGTATCCGCAAAGACCCTATTTAGACTAGACTCCTTTCATTGTGAATTCATTTAAAATGAGAATGTAATAATCATGTGTAAAAGTACATAAATCCTATTATAAAAAAGATATAAATGATATAAAATGCACAAGTGTTATCCAAAGATTCTCTAGTTTAATGGAAGTAGTCAAGTATGCAAAAAATTTGAAAAATAAAATATAAAATAACTTAATAATTTATAAAGAAAAATGTCTAAGTGTGATTCAGTTTATGTGATACCGCTAGATTTGGCCCATAAGACGGAATTAATATAACTTTAGCATACTCAAAAGGAATTAAAAAATCTTGGATTTTACTTTTGGCATATTCCTCCTTAAATATTGCTAAAATAAGATGAAAAAAAAAAGAATACGGACCCGAAGAATGATTGTGGCCCTGAAGGCCCAAGCCTTGTTGAAGAAGGTATTGCCTCTGCGTGATCTGCAGCTGTTGGATAAGTTGTTGCTGTTGGAGGGCGAGTTGTTGAAGAGGCGCTGATGCCTTTTTTTTGTCTGCTGTTTGCATTAAATGCGTCTGCTGGATAAGATTTAGCTGCAACTGTTCTTGCAGTTGCTGCATCGCTTGTTCTAATTGTTTTCGACCTAATTCCGCGAGTTGATGTTGATGCTTAATTTCAAAAACAAAGAATATTCAAAAGTTACTTAATCAATATCATTAAACTTTATAATTACAATAATACTCTATTACTTATTCAGATTTGACTTTCAAGAATAAAACTCCACGATAAATGCTAAAACTTTCATGGGAAATATCAATCAACTTTGAATCGTCGAGCATTCTGTAACTCGGGCCATTTGATATGATTCTCAAATTAACAATTGCTCGGCTTTCTTAAATAATGGTTCAATTAATTTCTTTGCGCCGCTCCCCAAATATTTTTCCTCTCTCTTCTCTGTTCTCTACAGTCTACAGAAAGAGGACTCGTTATGATCGTGCCTTTTATAATTAGAATTACTGATTGGTCGGGGGACGAAAGAACGGCTGTTGTCAAGGGTGAATGTTGAATTTAGAGAAAGCTGAGTCTTTCAAGTCTTATAAAAAGTTTCGTTTCATAAAAGGACTCGTGAAACGGTAATGAAAGGCACTGTAGGCTAAATTAAAAAATGTAACAAGTAGGTGATGTAGGACCACAGAAGTGGCAACTAACTAACTTTTAATCTTCTACTTACATTTTTTAGGGATGAAAAGTAACCGAAACGCTCCTGGTTTGATACATGCTCTGATGAAGAGTCCTGTAAAAATATCGGAATATGCAAATGTTCAAAAATTAAACCAAACAACTATTATATCAACATATAAGGCTGCGGTCAGTTTCAAATTCAATTAACGACCAATTAAATTATATTAATTACCTGATGATGTTGTTGTTGTAGGTAAAGTGTGTGTTGCTGCATAAATGATTGCAATTGTGTGGGACTAAGAATGTGTTGTTGAAGGAGTTGTTGCATTTGATGCAGACCACTCGAATGATTCAACATCATCTGTGAAGATGTTTGTGAGGGTGGTGGTCCCCCCGGTGGGCCTCCTAAAATAATGAAAAATTCAGATAAACGATGAAATTAGAATTAAAATACAAAATAGAAGAAAATATGAGAAGAGAGATTGATAATCACCTGGAGGTGGGCCCTGAGTGGGATTTGGTGGTGAGCCCCTCTGCGGGGCCTGTGGACTCTGGTGCGGACTAGGTTGAGGACCTGGAGCCCCTGAACTGGGTTGCTGCGACTGTTGCGTGATGATTGGTTGCTTTTGCTGGGTCATGGGTGCTGATGTCACTGCGTGCCCAGCGGGACTGAGCTTTCCATTGCTTTGGTACTCGATGGTGAGGTCTTGTTGATCACTGTCGGGCCCACTTGGCCCTCTTTCCCTACTTCGCGGTGGTCTTTCCTTTTCTCGGCTCTCCCTCGCTGATTCTCTCGATTGTTGTTGTTTCAGGGCTGCGAATAGTGAACTTGCCTGCAATTGGAAAATAAGCTTTGAAAAATCTACCTAATCAAAAGCTTCAAGCCTAACGACAAGTTTTAAGGTTAAAAAAACAACGTTGCAGCGATGACTGTTTATTTTTCTAAGATACGAAAAACACAATCAATTATTATCACTGAAGTGAATGTGGTTTTTTGTGTTTATCTCTTTATGTTTATAAAACATACACAAAGTGTTGACGTAAAAATAAATAATATCAGAAGAAAATATCGAAGGAGACCGGAATATTGTTTTACTAACAGTCAATAAAACCACTTAATAAAATATAGAGTATCTTATCATAAAATCATTATATCGAAAATAAATTCCCGAAATTTCAAGCCACATTCAAAATGTGAATGAGAAATTTTCATAGTAGTGGATGGATGAAGTCAAAGAGTGAAGGATATTAGTGGTATAAATCCAAAGGAGCGTTGAAGTTACGTCTTAAACTTCTGTTGTATTTCGAACAATATTGATCTTATCTAATGGTATTCGAGTGCGATAGCATGGTTCTTCTCTATTCCAACCTTGGCATATTCGAGCTGTTGTCTGAATGACGTCGACTCGTCTCTCCGACTGTTTACACGGCGGGATTTGTTTTATTAAGTTCTATCATCAACCAGATTGTAGAGTGTATAAGCGAAACTGAATAAACCCACCCTTCCTTGACTCTTTCACCCGCCCTTGCCTGAAGGAAGCGCACGTCAAATGAGTTTTGTGAAACGATGTGGTAAACCAAATTGGATACTCGCTTTTCTTGAAACTCAATGTATATGAATTTAATACAGTAGAAAAACTAATTATAATTGAGTGAAATTAAGATTTGAAATTAAGAACCTAGAACGTAAATTTGATTTTCAGGTTTGAGTGTTACCATTTTACTGTCAAGTCTAATAAATACGAGTGATTTGAAAGGTAGCGAAAAAGGTATATGAAGAGAGGAGACCCATTGGTGCAAAAGCGCCCCATGTGTCTTTTGCAAATCCCGCACGCTGAGTCGTATGCTAATCTTATTTGTGTACGATTACGTATGTTTATAACATGCAAAGAAATTCTCGGGGCGCGTTATCAGTGTTTAGTCAGGAGTCAGGTGGCGTCGTTTCGCCTGCAGTGTCGACGAAGTAAAATAAAAAGTGGGAAAGCCCAATGGTACAAAGGAGACTGTGTGCTTTGAAACACAAAAGAAATGGCGCATCTCCCGATACGCGTCTTTCCTAGTTGATTTCTCTCTAGATGAATATATATTCCCTTTAGGGGTTCTTCTCATTCTACGTTAAGTTTTTATGAACGGAACTTTCAGATGAAAAATTGTCGACGAAATTGTTAGATAATATTTGATGGCTTCCTGCGAGAACTTTGAAAACTTTTAATAAAGCTCCAAGTTAATTATCACTTATTTCATCATTATCATAACACTCAGATATATGTATATTTACGCAACCGTAATGCTAGCTTCTTAAAATTGATGCTTGAGAGAAGACTGCAGTGTTTACTCTGTGAATAAAAACCAACGATCGAGCAAGACTTTTAATCCATTTAAAGCTGCATGGCTGAGGATTCCGTCAGGTCTCGATTCTTTAATTCGCTAATTAATACCACGGGGTCTCTCTTAACGAAGAAACGATGATTCTTAACCCACGACCTCTTCTTGGTAGCCTCCCGAAGGAGCGGCGGTCGTCTAACCAAGGGCTGAATCT
Source organism: Synergus japonicus (assembly GCA_900474275.1). Classification (NCBI taxonomy): domain Eukaryota; kingdom Metazoa; phylum Arthropoda; class Insecta; order Hymenoptera; family Cynipidae; genus Synergus; species Synergus japonicus. The sequence continues at coordinate 119,540 of UCOH01005707.1, forward strand.
CGTATGTACACGATGGAAAAAGGGGGTAAAGGAAAGGGTGTAGAATATAACGGTTGAAGGACCATCGACTATAGATAAGAGGAAGAGAAAAGGGAGGGGTACGAGAAGAGTCTCCTAAGACTCTTTTAAGAAAAGGTTAAATAAAGGTCGGGGTGTGGCCTGTTGTTGGCTGTTCAGATTTCTTCAGCCCCATCTTATTTGAATCCTGAAGACTCCTTCGGGTACCTTGCAACTAGCAGACTTCATATCTTTTATATATTAAAATTCTCACCCCCGCCCTCTTGATTCTGTCCCGCTGTTTACTATTTGGATTTACCCCTACTTTACAAGTGAGTTTTTTATTCGTTATTCGTGTGCTTTTCGGTCCTCTTTCTTATTTTGTCTTGCTATTCTTCCAAACTTTAAATTCCATATTTTCCACATCAAATACTCATTTTAAAAAACAATAATCACTAATAAATATTAGCTAGCTTTATCAGTTCATGATCAGTTTGAAATAAATTAAATTTTTAGATATGCATTTGTCTACATACAAGGGTTTTCTATTGAAGACTCGCACAATGTAGTGCTTGTATTTCCATTGAATCCGTGTATAGTAGATTATTCACGAGATACCCTTCGTGGACGAAACCCGAATTCCACATTCGCATTGACCAATGTCGACTATCACTGTAAATGTTTACTCAGTACATTTTTTGTTTGCGTTAATTCTGATACGTTTAGCCGATATCGATGTGCCGTATATATATATACCTGTTACATCGAATATGCTGGATGAAATATATAAAAGATGATCGTTTTATTATACAGCGTTGTGCAAATATTTCTCTGCCTCCTTCAATGTGAAATTTATTGCAGTCAAAAAAGCCAAATTTATTGATAAAAAAGATATAAAAATTAAAAGATTAAACTTTGTCTCCTCGATTCGAAATTTATAAATTCTTTGAATTCTCATTAGTATTAGAAGTCTCGATAAAACACGGCCTATTCTTCCCTAATTTTGAATTATTTATTCGTGGATTCATTAGCGGCTCGAGTCTCATTTTGAAATTGTGGATACCACGCTGGAGAAAGAGAGAGTAGTTGAGAATTTTCGAGGTAATTTGTATTCCACATTTCTCCAGCTGCCGGAGAGAAGGGTGGCAAATACTCCTTCCGTCACTGCGTGCCTCTTCCGCATACACGCGCGAAACGCTCAGAATAACGTCTGATTATGCGAGCGCATGACTGAATGTAACGCGATTTAATATTAAAATATTATGACAAACGTCAACAGGAGGCGGGTGCAAAGCGTTGATTGGACCACGAGTGCGAGAATACGAAACGAGCGACATTCGTTTAGATATTTACCATTTCACCGACTTCTTTTTATCCAACTGCTTCATCTTCTTCCATTTTTCTTACTTTACAATTTTATTGTATCCGGATACTTTATATAGACAAATTTTTAATTAACCCACTGTCATTCCTATTTATTTAAATACTCTTTTCGTACCTTGAACTTTCCTGCGAACCAATTAAATCATATTTTCCTTTGAATTTTTTAAAACTAATCTCTAATTAAAGATGCTGCATGTTTTGTGTAGAGTAACTTTTCGGTCACGTTTCTTCGAATAAACGATGGTTATTTTCGTACCATTTCGAACCCAAAGAAGAATTTAAGATATAAGTTTAGATTATGGTGCGGAGAGAAATTTCGCCAAAATTATCCTGCCTGCTGTTTACTGAGGAGGACAGATAAAGAGTTTGATATATATATAATTGTCTTTCTCGAAGCAAATTTACGTCAAACATCAGGAGATTCCTTGCATTTTTCCAAACAATCAAGAAAGCCGTTGCTGTCGAGACTCGAAAGTTCTTGTGAAAGGATATGCAATATTGAAAGGAATTAATGATTCCATGAGCATTTGGTCTCTCGATGGACGCCTGCCGACTGGGTTGCAGGAACTAGTTTCTGGGATTCGACAGGGGGCAGATGAGCCGACATTGGGAAATAGGTGGAATGTCTCTGGCTTCAACCTTCCATCGTTAACGTGTGTACATTATAGATGGTCCCGTGATTGGTTCGTCAGCCTCTCAAAAACTCGAACTCATCGCGTTCTGCCATGCAGTCGTCGACTCGTTTCGAAGGTTCATTCCAACGCACCAACCCTTCGTTTCCAATTGACAATGTATAGAATCTATTCTATAGGGGTATCAATTAGTATGATTCGTTCAGCTTTGGACATTTCGTTTGCTTTAGGTGGAAGGTAATATCAAGCCAAATAAAGCCGATTTGTCGTTTGAACTGACTAAATGATTCAAGGGGGTTCGCATTTTTTTTTTATTTCGACTTCGCTTTTATCCTACTTGGTTATTAATTATATCGTCAATTATCATCCCCGACGTTTTTGTCTCAGCCTTGAGTGAGTTGTTCGTTAAACTTTAATCGATCAGTTGCCAACTTTATAGACATTAAGCTCTTATTGAATTCTTCGGATATCACATGTCGCCCGTCACCGGTTTTATTAACGAGGGTAAATTTTTCTTAAATTAAAGGAAATATTGAGCATTTCGAGATGTTGATGGCGAGATAAGTTAATTATTCAACAAAGTTTAAATAAAACTTTGATTAAAACACTGAAAGAGAATCAATTTTAGGGGCAAATTTTACAAAGATATATTCACTCTACGAATATGTCTATCATATCAATTATTCTCTGAAATTTAATGAACACAGTCTAAATGCTAATAGGAAGATTATATTTGGAATTGGTCCTTTAGAGACATTTAGAATATTGGGATACATGCCGTGACTCTTAAATGTCACAAAAAGGAATATAGTTTGTAAAAAAGTTTCTTAAATATTTTAAATATTGATAAAAATATTTTTCATCAATGAAGTAAATTTTTTAATCAATTCACGAAATTGAGATTAGGAGGAAGAAGCAGAGATCGCAGAGCCATTATGCAAGGTAAACGTTACGTACGTGAAACTGTGGTGAACTGGTGAATATCTGCTGTCTGTATGTGTACAAGAATTAACGCGCGGGATATAGAAAGCCTTGTCCAGGATACTGGAAACTGGAAAGGCGAAGAGGGTGGCATCGAGCCGCTCTAACAGAGAACGAGAATAGAGGGTGCATCGGAGAGAGTAATTTTGGCATTCTGCGGGTTTGCTTACACCCTTCGGTTCAGCGATTTCGGGGACACGACACTACTAACGCGTATGCAAATGTCCTATCGTGAACGATACATGTTGTCGATACATCCGGATCTGACACAAAAACCTGTCGCTCGCTCTTTTTCTCCTTTTTAACCCTGTCTTTGCACTCGTAATTTCAGTCCGCTGTATTCATGAGGGTGATTCTCTAATCAATCGTCCCTCTAAAAAACTTACACGTACCACTTTTTCAAATGAAAAAAAACCGTCAAAAAATAGACCAAATCAAAGAGTAAAAAAGACTACGTGATTGAAAAAAGTTAAAAAGAAAATATAAGAAGTAAAATTTTAGAATAAAAAGAAAAAAAAAGATGAAACTGTTTTTTGTAGATGATGAAAGATGGAGGAGAGGTTGTATCTGTTTGGTAGAGTATAATTTGATCGTTGCTTGAAGTCTGCCAGAGGCTAGCTGGATAGAAGTCGTTAATGAAAATCAAACAACGGAAAAAATTACACGTTCACTTAGTGGTTAGCATCGGCATTCTCCTTTCTACCCCTGAGACTTTTCGGGGGTGGAAAATAGGCGGCGGTTTCGCCTTAGTCAGCTTTTCCTTTCGCACACTGCATCAGCGTGCTTGGGTCAGGCAGACTCAAAGGGCTCCGTTGGCATTTGCTTTTTTCTTGCCTTTTCTCTCTTCGTTATCGGCGAAAGATGCTGATAAAACGTCTCATTCCACGGCGCACCCTGATCTTAATTTCAAGACTCCTCTTCACTTTACTTCATGTACCCTTCTTTAAAAATGAATACGCCATTTCTTCCCTGCAAAAAGGCCATTAATAGAACTTAAAATGCATTAGGATCTAATCTTGCCAGTTTGTATTAAACACTCAAGTCGGAATTTCGTGCGAAATTTTAAATGATTTTAAGACAAGGTATAAAATAATAGTTTACATTCTTCTTGATGATTCGGAAATTTGAATACCCTAAGAGCCAAGACAACGACTCTCGATCTCATACCAACGGCTAAACATCCTTCGACCAAGTTGATTCCGGAGCCAAGTAATCTCATCGCAATGAAGGTTGCCATGTTTTACTTTCATTCTAGTTAATAATTCAGTATCAATTAGTGGCTGCTTGAATTATGGAGAGGCCCTTCTTCGTTCTTTGGCTTTCCGGTCGGCGGATCTCGTGGCCTCCACGTCAAAGAAACAAATTGAGAGTGAAAAAAAAAAGGAAGGAAAGGCATAAATAAAAGGCGCACGATATTTACGTTTTCGATGACGTGAAGAGAGGAAGGATTCGATTATAAACGAGTTAACTCGGGCGAAGTGTCGGTGTACTTATTCCATGAGGACACTGAAAACAATCCTATCGAAAAATGAGAAAGTTGGCAACCGTCTTTACTTTAGAGAACCGAACAGCGAGAACGGCAATCCTCATAAATTATGAACTACTCTTTTCTCTTTTTTGTGCAACAATTCTTTAGGAAAAATTATATTTGACACGAAAAATAATTTCTATTGTTAATTTTTTACTCTTATTGGGTATCCTTCTCGGGGTTGTTAGCGGACGACGAAAGCATTTTAAAAAACAGTTCTAAAGTGGATCGGAACGCTCCGAATTGGGAAATTCTTTTTTTTTTCAAGCTTCGCTAAAGGTTTCTAAATCCCTCGAGCCTCTCACACCATCTCACAGAGTCGCGCATCCCCTTTGGATCATGACCAAGCATACGGGTAGACGCATATTTATTCGCAGTCCATTTTGGTTTGTTTGCACAAACGAGAGTCCGTCAGGCCAACATTGGACCGCCACCCCTCTACTTTGCTCAAGTTTGAATTCCTTCGTTCTGCTCACTTCCGGTGAATTCGCGAAACGAAAAGAGATTCCGCTAACCAAATATCACTCGAAATTTAGTGCTGTCGACTTGTAAAATAAGTGCAAATAACTCCAAACTCTGTAACTACCAAATTGCAATTACGCCACTCTTATCTACATTGCATGAAAACAAATGTTAATGTGTAATCAGGCCTTAACTAATCTTGTAATAGTATATAATAATCGTGAAGTAACCGCATCCATACAAACATAAAAATATATATTGTTAATTTTACTCCGTCCATAATATATTGGCGCTTTAAAAATTTTAACTTTTAATTTTAAAGGAGCACTTTAATATTATTAATTTTCATGCAATTTTTTCCACGTGCTGATGTGCGCGTATAATAATACAAAGTACATATACACTTTTACGAATATGCATGGAAAGAAACAAAAGTTGTTAGAAGGGAAAAATTTTGCATAACTTCGTTGTGTAAGTTAATTTGTGAAGTGTTTCTATAATAAAATTGGATGGGGCTCCTTTAAGAAACAGTAAAAATGCTTCTTCAGAAGAAAGAATGGGGTTTGTAAAGATAAGGCAGAAAGGTTGGAGAGATTTGGAGACAGGCACGCTTCGAGTTTCAAACTCAACTTGGCAGGAATACCGGATGAGATTGCGGTTAAAAATTGTATGGTATTACTTAAACCCCTTCTTGCCGATTTCTTCGTGTTCTTGATGATACAATTAAGTCGGGCAACAGCGGATTTTCTGACTCGGAAAATTATCCAATATTTTTCACGCGAAGTGGTTGGAGGGAACGTCACTTGGGCAGAGGGCTGACTGAGTAAAGGGGTGAGAAAAATATCAGGGGTCGTAGAATAGAAATTAGAAGGCAGAGGGCAAAAGAAATATTTGGTAAGAAGCTTGATGCGATTCTCAAGATCTCAAGGCTTTAAAGAAAGATCTTTAAGTTTCTAAAAGGACAAAACTCAATTAAATTATACCATTTTCAAAATCGTATTAAAATATTCGGAACAGATAAAAATGATATATTGATTATTTCCTACAACACTATTTCTGAGATTTTTCAATATTAAACTCTTGGTGTTAACTTGTAGATTTTATTCTCTTATTCCTGAAGTCATCTTTTATTTTCTACACGGAGAAAAATCGAAGTTAGCGGTTTAGTGACGATTGCACGAGTTCTTTGCTGAGAGCCGTCCTTGTAGGACGGAGTCCGGGAGTATGGTAATCATTCCTAAACAGTTTTGGACTCTGTCTTGTAGTAACGGTTCTTGGTGAGGAATTTTTGCAGTCGTCACAATGCTGCTGAATTCCATTTTTCTCCGTGTAGTAATAGCATTCTTAATATTCAGTGTATCATCTGAAATGAATATTAAACATGGTAATCGTTTTACCTTCAATCGAGATTTATAGAGTCTAAATGTGAATGTTTACAATTACACAACTCAATCTGAAAAAGAGGGTTAAAAAATTTTGAACCACGTTGTAAGATGAGGCGAAAATTGTTTAATTTTGCGGAGAGTTTCAGTTGCTCTTGAGACTTAAGTTGTTTTGAGTAAACTCAAGAGAGAAGTAATGCATAAGCTCTCCCAATTGCGGCTTAAACATTTACGGAAAAATCGATGGCGTTTTCATCAATCCCGTAGTGATTTGCATCCCTCGTTTCACCCTCCACTAACCACCCTTCCACCTTATTCGAATCGCTGGGTCGCTTAAATCAAGCCCTTGGTCTTTATATATTTTTTTCACGGTGAATATTCAGTGGTCACGTATATTTTAACACAGAACTGGTGAAATGGCCACCCACAAATGTCTTGTAATCTGTCTCATCGAAAATTTTGAAGCAATGTACATGAATATGTACAGAATGCTCAATGATAACTTTTTTTTCTTCAAGAATTGAAGCAAATCTCATTAAATCCTGGGCATGTCCTGGAAGATCATTGTATGGAAAATTTATTTTAAATCGGGACAATAAAGCAATTATTAAAGCCATTTGGATGTTTCTTCAACTCTAACATTTTGTCCAGTTCCGAAAGGACGTGTAAATCTCGTTTGCATAGGAATTCTTTCCGCTAATTCGGATGGAACCGCGCGTCTTCTGTGCGAGGAACATTTGTATTCAGTAAGGGTACTTTCGAAATCCAGAGTGCGCTTTAAGATCGGGCAAGCCGCTCGGATGAGGTGCTTTAAAAAGAGAAAAGGAGTAAACGCGAGCGAGCGGGTGAGGGTTGGGTCTGGCTGTGGGGTTAAGAAAGAAGTAGATGAGACAAGAGGGCTAAGGAGGGAGAGAGCGATCTCGCATATTTCATATGCAGGGGGCTGTTTTGCTTGGCCTCGGCAATATTATTACCATATTTTTCACATAATGCGCCAACGTGTATGTCTTATTTCACGTGACGTCCCCTTCCGGTCTTATCATTCATTGCGCACTCATTGCTTTACGTGCTGTTCGATACATCCATAAAACTTTACACATGTTTCGCGCCCCGTTATCGATGGTCCGAAGTCTCAAACTATCAAGTTTGTAATATCTCGGAATTTATGGAGTTTAAATCTTGCATAAATATGAACAATTTCTTCACATAAGACATAAAATATGAATTTATATTTAATGAGCAAACAAAGACAGTTTCTTTTGTTTTTTTTTAGTGTTTTGAAGATTAAACTTTCACAAATATACATTATTGCGTGATCCAAATGATAAGTATTGATAAGAAATTGCGTTGTGTAAAAATGTAAGACTTTTGATCAACTTTTCAACTGAATAAAAATAGCAGGTCCTCTTTTTTAGAGAAAAGGTAGACTTTGGAAGAAAGGATCGATTCTATTATTTACAATATACATATGCAAAAGCAAATACAACACCGAGTCAATTAAGGATGTGTATTCACAGAAGCTCGATTCAGGTACACCTGAACAAATTAATTCTTGCACCCCTTACAAAACATAATTAAGCTATTTCGAACATCTTAGGAAAGCCACTCCCTGTAAGCGACACGCAAGTTTGCTTTGCAACGATAGACTTCCTCGTATCATATTCTTAATTATTATTCACATAACATTATAAAACACACAAAGTCTCGCCCCTGAAACTAAAATCAATTAATGAATCAAATAGAATATTGTTAAAAAGTGCTCTGATAGCACATTTTCATCAATATCTTATATAAAAAGAAAAAAATCTACAATGACTTTTCCAGAAGTATATTAAATTCAAATAAACTCCATCTTCGCGTCTTAAAATGATTTTTTACGACCTCGATACTGATTCGACTACCAATAACGCGTGGATTCTTGTCAACGAGTAAGAAATACATAGGGTATAAAAAAGTTTTAGAAAACTTCTCAAGAAGAATATTTCACAAGCTGTAAGCGGGGCTGATAAAATTTTAGAGTCGCCGAACCCAAGTGGATCGTACGGTAAACCGCCTCGATTTTCAAATACAAGTGCCTGGACTACTTCCCTCTCCCATTTTTCGTGGTATGAATGGTGTACGGTCTACAGGCAACCTATTCGCGTGTAGATTCCGGAAAATTATAGCCGATAAAGAAACAAATTTCGAATTCCGCCAACCGGGGCGTTATAACATTATTCCGCTTGTAGCGGGATTCCTACACCCCCTCTTACCACCCCTAGCATTCGTTGGATCCCGGCGAAAGCCATTCTGAAGTATCCCGACGTGTGCAATAAACAATCCCTATTTCGCGAATGTATTTCCAAACGATTAGAGGAACGTCGTTAGAATTGATTAAAGGCTGATTCGTTCGGGAAGATCCTGGTGGGAACAATTTATTCAAAACGGCACTCTGCCTGAATCTGCATTTCAAAGAAAAATGCACTTTCTCTATCAGCTAGAACAAAAATTTTTTTTGCTTTTTCCTGAGGTATTTTCTTTAAAAAAAAGAGAAGTGAAATTAAGTAAAGAAAAATTAAGAGATTCAATATAGTTTGATGCATTTGAGGAAATTCATAAAGTTCGTGTCCCTTGGAGATTGGGGCAATCTGTAGGTCGTTACACTCGACGGAAAACGATATTTGCTATGATCCATGATGTCCCTTAAGATTATATCTCGGCATTCCGAGTAGGTATTCCTCGCACACAGAATCTCCCGCGCCCTAATAAACCATTTTCCCTGGGTCCAAGTGGCATTGTGCGCTTAAGCGGTTGCCAAGATGTAATTGAATATTGGTATATGGAAGACGATAATAGGCCATAGACTATCGGTCTTGCTTTTACCCTCACTGTCGTCGAATTCATTGATTTAGATATAAATATAATTTTTCTTTTCCTATTCAATGAAATTGGACTTTTCGATAGGTTCCAGGGCTTCTCTTTAAAAGAAAATGTATCGATTTTATATAAATGTTCTTTTCTTTAAAGATAAAAAGTGATTTTAACAAACTTGTGTTTCAATGTTTTTGTAAATTAATACTAATATAACATTACTAATGTTGATGAACTCAGCTCTAATTATTTCGTCTACTGAATTCAGTAACCTCCACAGAAAAACTCTTCTGTCACTATTTTAACTGACACCCTCTATAAAATTAACAGATTTTTTTTCTGTGTCCATTCCATACTGTGTCGACAAGCTATATTATTGTGAATGTGATTCTACTCACACAATTTTTCCGTCTACCATGGCTAAATTAAGATGATGAGTTATTTTTATTTCTTACCCGTATTTCTGTAGGTTGCAAAATAATTATTCGTTTTTCAATATCACTAGTCTCCTCTACTGTAAAAGCTGGGTTGTTTCTTACCTGTAACAAAAAGAAAAGTATTCATGTATAGTTTATATATAATATTTATTGCTTATTTGTAAGTCACACCATAATTCTTTAGTACAAAATTTCTTTTTAATCCAATGAAAACGACTTCATCAGCTCACACTTGTGAGAGTATAAAAAAACACCGGAAACGCGTCATGTATGAACCATTAAGTCAATTAGGTTTTCGTAGAAACAAACACAAATTATTATTACACAACCAAAAAAACCCAGTCAAGCTGGGCGATGTGGGTCGAATTATTTGTACAAATAGGTGCGTTTGTGCCTGTTTGTATATGATGGTGAATGTGGGAACCGAAGCTCGCATATATGCCCTTCCTTCTCTACCTTCTTCGCCATCGAGTATTCTCGGTAAATAGTTGTGTAACGCAGAACCAAAGACATTAAATAAATAATAGCTGTGTGGCGGCTTGTGAAGTTGAAAGAAGAGCGTTGACCGACGAAAGCAGATGTGTCAACAAGAGTTGCACGTTTTATCTTTTTCCCCTTTTATATCCATTCCTTTCTTCTTCTTGAAGAATGTCAGTCACTACCAGTCGCGGCAATTTCATTTCAGACTTTCCTGTATAGTCAGTCCATCAAATTTCACAATGGTACTTACAATTCGTGTTATTAAAGATAAAGAACACGTAATTTCATACTAAAACCACATAATTTGATTTACAATAAACAAGATTTATGCTCTTTATTCATCTGTGCATTTACTCTAGTCAAAATGTTTTGGCTCTCTGCCAACTTAGAATTTGTTTCGCAAATTCTAAGCCATACAAATAGTAGATTTAAAAATTTGACGTTTGTAGGGCAAAAAATTTTGATAATGAAAAAGAGATCATGTAGAGAAAGAATAATAATAGAGAGCATAATATTTATAAGTAATCTTTAATATATGGCAATAAAATATATTCTTTATTTCCTATTTAACAGTTCTTGAAGTTCTGTCAGGAAATATGAGGATCGATAACGTGATTATTAAGAAAAGATCGTAAATAGCGAAAGGCAGGGAGGCGAAGAAGTTGTACCCTTAGGGGCGAAGGATGATGAAGTAGTAAGTGGTATGGAGTCAAAGCCCGCGAGACTACCTGGGCTAAAATATTTTGGTCGTTATCGAATCTACCCTACACGTGATCCGAACTGCTTAAGGAGTAGCTATTTATCTTTACAAAACGTGCCTGAAGCTGTTTCATTTTGATTTTTCTGTCATAACAGATCATCTACAAATGTACAAGATATCTAGATAAATCACCCCTGTTTTGATAACACTATTCTAATTTCATTTTTTAAATTTACGCTTCCTATCATTTTGATTGACGATTAGTTTTGATTTGGAAAGCTTTAGAACTCGACTCTCTAAATCTGAATCAGTGAAAAGTCACTGATTAACAGTGAAATCTCACTGTTTCAAATAGCTAGAATCCGGTCACTGATAATCAGTACAAAGGAATAATGTGGACCGATAGTTGGCAGCACTTGTATACTTTATTAAAATTTGTAAAAGTTATATCGGTTCACTAATTAAATTAGTAAGAACTTACTGATAATCAGTGACTAATTACTGAATTGATCAGTGAAAAGTCTCAAATCACTGATTCAAATTTAAAGAGAAGATGAAGTATTATTTGTGATATCATTATCACTTTATATATTTTAGTTTCTTTTCAGCAAAAAGAGCACCTTTTTATTGTAACTCGATTAAAGTTGTTCAGTGTAAAGAGTTATATCTCGGCATCAACTTTTGTTGCAAAATGTATGGGAAGAAGTTTCCATATCATGTTTCATATATTGCCGAAACGCCTGAATCTGTAAGGGCGCAGTTTATATGCGGGTTACGCAGGGTCAGTTTGGGGGAGATACTTCTCAATGTAACTTTTGCCTAAGGTTGGAGTGTGAGATGGTAGTCGATTTTTTATCTTTATTAGATTAGGGAGTATCCGTTAGTTCGACATGCTCCGTATAAGACGCATGAATATCAAGAACCTGTAGCACATATAGAATTTATATATATTTATATTTTGAGAGAGTTTACGGTCCATCTCAGCATCGATTTGACCCTTCTGTCTCAAAAAATATCTAAAAGCTAAGTCACCTAGAAAACGATATATGAATATACATTTTAAAACTTTTAATATCAAATATAAAAGGTTTTTAATAAGTTACATTCTCATTAGTGGTACAAAAGCGAAATTGATTTCTAGAAGCTACAATTTATATGAAAAATTCAAGCGATTTAATCTATATGAAAAGAAAATCGAGTTTATTAATAAAAATCGAAAAATATCAGGAAACGAAAAAAGTACGATAAAAAATTACATCTATAAGTATTTTGATTTTATAATATTTTAATGATATGCAGCATATCTGTTTAGATTTTTTTAAGTAATTGATTAAAATTATATATTTTTTTTCAAAGGTCAAGCATAGGTCGCTAACTTGTTCGTACTGACAGACATTGATGTTGAGATATCAATTATGAAAGCAAGAGAAGAGAATGTGTGTTTGAAAAAACCCAAGTTTATTTGTTGGACCAGTAAAGTACCAATATATGATGTTGACACAGTAACCGCTCTATCCTTCTACCTCGGTGTTTCTGAATGACGTGGTTCACGGCATCCTTTGTAAAATGAAACAAGAAAAATTCATGTGATTCATCTCTAATGATTCTCTCTTTTATGATTTTAATAATACATCCTTTTTCAATTTTACAACTGTCAGAATCCTCTTAATGATTCCATGAGAATGGTTTTTTGTAATGTCAATATTAAATTGACCACCAATCTTGGGTAGATATAGATGGTCTATTTTTAGTCTCAACGGATGTTATATAAAGAACCCAGGACTTTCGGGGAAAAAAGCGTGGCCATCCCGATATCCGAGTTCTTTTTCGACTTCCGTTTCGGTGGACATTGGTATACATCACTTCTAAGGCTGCCCATCCCGAAGACATTTTACCTCCGGTGGCACACACTGACGCACATTGGTGCGTAAAAAGTATACGAACACAGCCATAAAGCGCCAGTCTGTAACTTGAATTATTTCGCACTCTCTGGTGGCTGTGTCCAGTGAAGGGTGACCAATCCCCTCCTCACCCGAGTCGCACCCCCCCCTGGCTTTATGGCTTAAACAAAACTTTCCTATATTACAAGTCCGTGAAATATGAATACGTCGGCGAAAGGGAGTGTTTCTGGAACTCGCTAAAGCAGTCGATGGGGGTGGGGGCGGTGGATCCGGTCACTTGCCTGCCATGCCTGCCATTACGACCCGTGGACTGCCGTTGGCAAACCCAATTTGTTATCGACTTATAGACAATTACTTACTATTACCTCATATTTATTTCGCGTATTAGTACCCGGCTACGCCCACTCGTTACTTCTCAATTAATTACCACCCTTCGCTCCTTACACCGTTATACTTTACAACCGTACGCGCCAGCTAATGGATGCACGAATGGTACCGCATAATCCAGAGTGTGATTATACCTTCTGTGTCATATATCTGAATTATTTTGTTTGCAATTGTTAAAATTAGTGTCTCAAGAGCTCTCAAAAGACCAAAATTCATTTACATGATTGATTAATCGCAAACATTGTAATCAACATTAATATTTTGGTCCTTTTTTGATAGAATCTGGACACTTTAAAATTCTTCCGAATAATTTTCAATCTTAGAAAAATCTTAAACTGCAAAATGCCCAAGAAAAAGGAGATTCTTTTGACTTATGACAGAAAAATCATGTAGGAATCTATTGGTCAGTGGTAATGAATAATGTCCCACATCTGTTTGAGACGTCCCCACCACCGTGGTACACCATCCCGAAAACCATTTCCACCCCATCGTTGCTTTCTCGCCCGATTTCGCTGCATATCAAATTATGGAGTTCTGAATGGCCGATCGTCGCCTGCTGCTGCTGTGATATATTTGGATATATTAAATTTTTTTCTCGGACATCTCGCCGACCCGCGCGTTTATATCGCCGTCAAAATCGATACCGTGTAACTACCGCTTCTCAATACTGCTTCTCATGTCCATATTCTTAAGATATAACTGCCTTTTCCAAGTGCCACCTAAATGGTTACTTGATCCACCCATACTTACAATTGGACTAATAGTTATAATCCACTAAAGCGGACCGATTAAAACGAGCGCTCGCAAGAGTCACCCAATTAGACTATTCGACTATCCAGTAGGTTAATTTCGTTCGAGCAGGATTGATAGATCCTCTAAGAGGCAATTCTGTTGATTAACTTATTAAATGACAGTATTTTCGTTTAGGAGTAAATTATTCCAAAATGTATAATATTGATAAAATTCGCCGTGTGAGATTCAATTTATAAATGACTTTATCGAGTCTCGTGGTTTATCGAATATTTTCTCTATTTTTGAGCTATTGGAATTCTTAAGTTCTACAGTTTCCTGTCCCAGAGATTAATATGTAAATGAATATAAGGTTCGATGGGGAAATTTGTGTCACATATACAAAAAACTGATGCGATAGAGGATTGAAAAACGATATTATTTTCCTGAATTTCGACTGAATGGTCAGTAAAGTTGAATGTACTAATACTTGAATTGAGGAGATGGTTGGAATCGAAAGTACGTCTGGGTCGGTGATAGGCGACACACCGGAATCGCACGTTTGAACAAACACGACTAATGCCCTCTGGGTAGCCTATAAGCATCCGGAGAGGTCATGAGGGACTCTTTTGCATAGTGGCCAACACCTTGCGTGTCCATTACGTTGGGTGGTGAAAGAGTCGCGAGGGTGGCTGGCAGTAGAGTTTAAGGGGTGGAAAGGGGGAAGGGTAACCGGGGTAAGAGGTGTGAACGCCACGTGCGGCAAATGGAAATGGACCAAATATCGCTGCAAACACTCGACCGTGCCAGTATCGATATACGAAGTCACCCTCTTCCATCTCCAACCTCCGATCCCCTGCTAGGATACGAACACTCGCTCACTCCCCGTTTTGTCGTTTCTCTACTTTACTCTCACACCCGGCCGACAATCCACTTTGAAATCCATTGGTCACTTGGATACATGTGAAATCCACAAAATATCATAAGCTACTTTCCTTGTAAGTCGAGAAATCACCGAGACGAGGGTGCCAAATCGAAAAGTGAAGGTAACAAATATCTGTTTTATGATCCAAGTATTGCAATTGATTCTCATACAGTTAGAAATTCGTCACGTATTATCGTAAGTATATTCGGTTTTAGTTCTAGTGGAGTATCTAAGTTAATTACAATTTTATAGATGCTAATAAATTAACATTATGTTTAACAAAGTATTCATTACTTTATCGATAATATTTTAGCTAACGGATATTGAAAAAAAACGACTTTGCAATATTTGAAAGACCTTTGTGATCACCTTCAGCTAGAATTATGCATCTCGAGAGCATCTTCGCATCCGATTTCCTGCGGATATTGGGATTCCTCCTCGAACCTGCGATAGGGAAGTCGTTCATTATTATGAAATGTGTCTTCACCTTAAATCAATTACGCCTTTGGAAACAATAGTGATTTGTAGCGAAAGGCTCTCCTCCGCCCAAATCTTTTTCTACTTGGCAACTTAGGACTACCGTAGCAGGTTTCTTTCACTGCGTCTGACTAAAGCCAGTTTCTTTCACTGCTAATTTCATCAGAGACAATCAGGACAAATGGATCTGAATCTTCAAAATAAGACAAGAATGAAAAGATTGACAAATAGAGAGGCAGACTGATCTTAAGAAGATCAGAATTCAAAACATACACGAGAATCATATTTAAATAAATAGAAAGTTAGCTCTGAATATTTGGTTACTGAAAAAATCTGGAGTTAGTGGTTGAACATTAATCGCATTATCGTGTTGAATTAACTATTCCCCGAGATGCATGCACGAGAAAGTGGTCTTCGCCTTCATGCATTCGACCAGCCACCCATTTATCCATTCATTCAGTTCACAGGAAAACGGAACACGGGCACCGCGCCACATTCTAGCTAAACAAATATGTACTCGCATACTCATTCACCTGTCTCCCAGTCGGACTTTCCTCTCTGCAGCCTTTTTAAAAACTTTTCCTGTTGCCTTCCCCAACATATCCTACCCTTCCGCATCCGACCAAACACACTGACGTACAAATGCGTTCAAAACGTATGGAAACGAAGGAGATGTATTTGGTATAATTTCAAAACGAATACTAGACTCACGTAACTGAGGACATGGAGTATCCGCATCGTAGTAACAAGTATCATTTTCCAATTTCAAGGACCACGGTCTAGTGACTTGAATCATGAAAATAAAGCTTCCACTGATGGCTCCATGTTTTTTTTCTCTCATGTGCCGAACACATGGTGACCTTTCAGAGACTTTTCTTTTAATTTTTTAGCTTTTTAACTGTGACTTTTACGCTGGATTTTAATTTTTCTATTTCTCTTATTTGGGTGTCATTCACATAAAAGAGGATTTTAAATGTGTCACGTTGCGAGAATACAAGAGAACAGTGGGAAAATGAGAAAGTTACATGATTGACTCCCTGCAAGGAAGAACGTACAATTAATACTCATTTTTACAAAAAGGAGCTTTAATTTTTATTCTGATGTTTTTTTATTTGAGTGAGTAAGAAAAACAAAGCTAGACGTCCAGAGAACGGATCAGCGAGGAAGGGTCAATCGAGATTGCACTCGTTTTCAATCCCTCGGATCGGGTATTTGTTTCGACACATAGATATCGATATAGACGCGAGGGACATTGCGACAATAATATATCGACGTGATATATGCCCGACGGAGTGGTGTAGAAGAAGGACTTGTCTCATAAAGTATAGGGCGATTTGTCACGGTAGTTTGTGATGCGACGGGAGAGAATAATCCTCGGAATATCGTCTCACATAACCTCCCTCCCCCTGCACTTTCATCCCTTCGTGCCCTCCATACCTACACATACTCGTCTCTTTCTAGAGTCTCTTCTCACCGAGGATTACTCGCTTCTTTCATGCTACCCTCATTTTCTTCAGTAGTCTCACTTTACGGCTTCAAATGTT
This sequence comes from Synergus japonicus, assembly GCA_900474275.1. Lineage (NCBI taxonomy): Eukaryota > Metazoa > Arthropoda > Insecta > Hymenoptera > Cynipidae > Synergus > Synergus japonicus. The sequence continues at coordinate 136,335 of UCOH01005707.1, forward strand.
AGAAAAGTTTCAAACTCGATATGAAATTTTGTATAAAAGTTGGATTAAGTACCCGAACTTTAAATGTAATGTTGTGAGCATAACTTCTAGCACAATATAACATTACGTCTGATTCTCAATTTTTAGAAATCAATGACTTTTGGGACCTATTAAAGACACATAGACGTCTTATGCAATTAAAAATCAGCAATTAAATTTATAATGTTCACGTAATGAATGTGATTTGATTTTCTACTTGACAATTTTTGTATATATTGAGCATTTCATCCTACGAACGTCAATCTTTCATGGAGTTTCGTGCGTACGGAGGCGCGGTACGCGACTGAACAGGTACGCCAGGCTTGAGCTTTTCAAGCTTTCGGGTTTCGCGGTTTCTAGTGGAAGGTCGAGCGTCGGCGCAACACAACACCACATGGTATGAAAAATATTGAAACTGTATTTGAATTTTACAATCATTTATGCACAAAAATGAAATGCTATGAATTTAAAATGATATCAATTTGAAATGTTATCAATTCGTTTCTTGATACTCAGTGAAGTTTATTTCACTAAAATTGAGATATAAAAATAGTTACAAGACTTATCCACAAAGGCAGCCGCATACTCGAAGGCAACAGTTTATGTACATTTTTATGACGAAACGAGCGAAATGGTAAATGGATGAAATTGGCGCCAACTTAAGTGGCATAAACGTCTTCCATGGAGAGATTTATTGGTCTACGCTTATTCGATTGCTTCGAATGCTGCGTAAGATAGATTCAAAAATAATTTGGCTAATCTCATTGTTTTGTTATCGAATTATCTCCTTCTCCGGCCATTAAATTCGAAAGGGAACGAGATCCAGAGGATTTCAAAGCACCAAATATTTCAGAGGATTCGGAACTTTAATATGGATAGACTCCTTGATTATCCGTAATCAACAATCAACTTGTTTTAAGCATTATGAATCAAAAGTAGTCTAGAACCCTCTACAATATTTATTAAATTAACTTTCTCCTATCGTATCAGTAAAAAATTCAATTACGAAAGTTGATTTTATCTTTAAAACTAAATAATAAGATTCCTTAATCGTAACTTAGATATATTTATAATATATAAATTAGAAATGGAAACAAAATGTAAACTAAGAAATTTATTCTGGACTTTTAAAACTTAGTTTACTTTTATGATATCATTGATAATGTACTTAGTAGTAGTCATTGTTAAGTAAATAAGATAATTGTCTGATTAACATTCACATGTTCAAGGGTAAAGTCATAAATTTTAGAATTTAAACATGATGCGCATTATATATAATATTTTCTTTTTATCTGGTAATTATTTTGAGACTGTAATAAAATGACAAACAAATATTTTTAAAAGCACTAAACCCCTACACGACATCAGAGTGTATTGATAAATTTTCAATTATTCAATTAAGAACTAATTTTGAATTTATTTAAACTGCTTTTAGAATGAAAATTCAATGACGTCTTTCAACATAAATTGGAATTTGTAAAATTTCATCAACGGTATTTTAAAGTCTATTTAATTTACTTAATTTACACGAGGAATTGAAATTTAACACAATTCCGATTTCTCGGAGGGAGAGTCCTCTTTCGAATTAAGTCTTAATAAAATGAATCGTTTATTGAAGATGTATTTTTAACAATTCGTAAATTTGTTACTGTAGTATAACGGCTAAGTATTTTACGTATAATCAGATCCAGATATATCTTGTGGTGTAATTAAAACCAGATATTTCTCGCAGTATAAAATCAAAACCAGATTATTTTCTCACAGTTATTTTAAGTAAAGATTTTTCTCAACTTTGTTATAAATCTTAGACTCAAAAATTTACCAAGTCTTTTAATTATTGATGTGGGTCAATTTAAATTAAAGTCGAAATTCTTATTCCGCACTTGATTTCTTTGAAGAAATTTCAAAAAAAAAAAAATTCTATAATTTGTAAAATGTAATCTTTAAAATTTCACGAATATTTAGTAAACATATTAAATTTATACTTTCTGCATATATTATCTTTTGAAAGAATATTTATAATCGATATATAATTTATTTTCAAATTAATTCCCATCCGCTTGAAAACGAGGAGCGATCTTCAAAAAACAATTGCTGGATATTAATTGTTATCAGCATCCCCGTTGTTTATTTAGAAGCATTCTTTAACATTCGTTGACAGTAATTTTAGTTTCAAAGATAAATTAAAGAGACCCATATGAAAAACTAGAAAAATGCTAAGAAAAATTCCACTTGCGTTTTTGTTAGTTGATCGTAACACCTTATTGGAATCCTCAACACTTGCACTTAATTTTTAACTTCCTGCTTCCAATTCACAAGAACCCTCACTTGTTTCAATTTAAATTCACAATTATGTTTCTTTATTTATCGTTGACACTGTTCTCTATCGATGTTTATCCATTTGTCGTTTACTGCATCGAGTTTGAAACAAAAGAGAGTAAGTGAAAGAGGAGACTAGGAAGGGGAAAGATGATAGTAAATGAGAGAAGGCTTATGGGTAAAATGTGTGTGAGTATGTCTATGTGTAAGGATGGGACTATAGGTATGTGACTATGTGTGTAGTAAAGCCCGTGCCTATGTGTGATTATGTGAGCATATGTAAGAATGAGAGTATCACTCTGAAAATGTGTGATCACATGTGTCAATGAGTATGAGTGTGTTATATGTGTGTGAAAAGTATGGATATGTGTGAGTACCGGACTGTGGGGAACAGGTGAGTGAATGAGTGAGAAGTGAGTGGTGAGGGGGAGAGAGAGAGGGAGAGAGTAAGAGAGAGATGTGTATATATATATATATATATAGAAAGAGCGAGAGGGAGAGAGAGAGAGAGAGAGAGAGAGAGAGCAAGGGAACAAGAGAGAAGAGAGAGTGGGTGGGTGAATGAATGTGTGAGTGAGAGGGGAGGTGTGAGAAGGTAGCGGGTAGTTAGGCAGTCAGGCACAGGTAGGCGATGAGGCCTCGTCGCGTTTGAAAAGCGTCGTGTGTTGTGTCGGATGCTACCGGGTAGCGAGTACTTGTTGTTGAGATGCTGCGAGGGGGTGGGTGGTTGAGGGTGCCGGTGATAGCATGGCAGGGGAGGAGTGGTCGTCGAATGGCCTTGCGCGCAGTAGCGAGTAGCGATGCGATACGATGCGAACCGAAGCAAGGCCGAGTGGGTGGCTGGGGTCTGGATCGTGTAAGGGTTGAGGGTGGTCGCGGAGATGGATGCAGGTTGCACCCTGGGTCCCTTGTGAAGCGCGATTTGCTGAGCTTCCTCAATCTTGCAGGAAAGATGCGAATTTAGCGGATCGTACCTGGTGGCAGCGTGATGAAGAATGGGCAGAGGCTTGCTAGCAACGGAGGTGAACACGTGACAATTAGTTAAAGCGGGACAATTAAACTGGCGCGCGACTCGAAAGCACGTGATGATGATAAAGTTGCGCGGCGTTGACGCGTCGTGACGGGTATCGCGGACGAACGGCGACGTTGTGTGGCTGTTTTCCTCCTTGCCGTTAAAACAATAATGCAATATTTAACCATACACAGCGCAGCAGAAGCGGAGGCCTCCGGGAGTAGGGAGATATAAGGAAGGAAGGAAGGAAGGGGTGATGGCATTCTTCCCCTGCGCTCTCACGGCAGCGGTGGTTTTGTTTCTCGCTTGCTCGGGCTGTAATGCTGGCATTGCTGGGCTCGTTGTTTGTCTCGCTTTTGCTAGTATCGGCCCTTATCCCGCGCAGCTTTCGCGTGACGGGAGCGACGGAGAGCCTGCAATATAGGGGCGGTTATCGTCGCTGGTGGGGGTGGAGGCGGCGCACGCCTCCGAAGAGAACACCGCACGTTGGAGAAAAGCTAGCTTGCCACTGGAGCGGGGCTCGAACCGCATGCAAGGACGCTAGGCGAGTGTTGCTTTTGGTATGCGACTGCACTATGCTACGGTATAGAAGTATGTTACCAACCCCTCTTCTTGTAGCCCTTTATGGGCACCTGCACACTGACATCAGAATACTCAATCGCGATACTGATGCTTTCCTTTCAAGAAGACCTCTCAATGTATCACAGTTGAAAAAAAAAAAAAAAAAAAACAGTTGCACTAATGAATAAAAATATCAACACCTGCAATAAGGAAACAAATTAAAGTAGAAATATTTGAATTACCGCAGGTTTAGGTTTTTAAATATAAATCTCAAAAGTGGGGCAGTTGAACATTTTCCACTTAATGTACTCTAGTAATCAGTAAGATAAATTCTAAGAGCGACAAAACTTGGATATTAATGTATCAATTTCAATACTACATATTAATTTTTTAGAACAATTTGTCTATGAAATCCAGTTTATACATGCCACCACATAAATGAACAAAAACTACGAAAAACCTATATTTTTAATGTCTCTCCTCAAATTATACTTCTGCAAACTTTACCATGAATTCGATTATGACATCTGTTTATAACACTCGTCACGTATCATCTAGACTTCGTTCACAAAAAATACCAATTCCAGGGTCGTTGACGAGTTTTTCAAAGTGTCCCCAAAGGGTCGAGTCTAGAGTCTCGCGAAGTTAATTTAAATAAGTGTCACGCTTGCATTCTCCTCAGCCTACAGATATTTCTTTCTTTGTGAAGATGAGGAATATCGGATCATGTAAAGGGGTCATTCGAGGAGGTGAACCAAACCCACTTCTGCAGAAGAGGTCCGTGTACCTCAAGTTACAGGAGGATAGGGGTAACTTCGTGATAGCCGGTACACTTAGCCGTGCTATAGTTGCTCTAAAACAGAGGTAGAGGGAGGATAGCTACCCCTTAGAGCCACCCCACCAACACCGCAGATCGCGACGCCGACGCCGGGCCACAGCGTCGGCCAATAAGGAGGTTCGCCAACACAGAGACAATTCAAATGCTGCCCAATAACAAACGTCTTTTGTTGTTACGGCAAACTTTCTTTTCGCGTTTCTGTTTGTGCCTCTCCCATCGGCCACCTACCGCCCTACAACCCCGGTACCATGGCCATTTTCTCCACCACCTCCACCTCCTCGAGAGAGCTTCACTGACTCTTTCGTATTTTTCTTTTTGCCCCTGGAGCGTCAACATATTAAAACGGGGGTTGGTCCAATGCTGACTCTGCCCTTCTCCACTATTTCTCTGCCTTTCTCTTGCCATTTCCTTTCTCGTTTTCTTTTTTCTTAACTCGGATTCCCCGCTCTAATTTAGATGCAATATTGTACGTCTTAATGTCACTGCATCCAATATCTGACATATGACTGTAATAGCATTTCCACGTTTATATTGGTGAATATAAAATAAACATATTTAAAAAAAAATATCTCACTTATGATTTAAAAATATTAAAAGCTTAACAAGTGAAAAAAATGTATAAAGCCCTATTTTAAACGTCAACGGAAAGTGGAACTGCATTGAATTAGTAATTAAGGATATCTAATGAAAAAGCATTGAAAATTTTAAACTCTTCTAAATTCACACGGCATAGAATATTAATAATGTAATTTAAGCGAATTATAATAATATATTATGCATGCTGCAGACACTGTCAATCAGCATGGCTTATTGTACATAATTTAACTAAAAAGGATACAATAAAATGGTATCAACTAAGCCAATAATACTGCTTTTTTACTTGATTAAAATTATTTATAAAAGTAATATAATTCAATTTTCAAGAATATCCTTAAACACAGTAAAAGAAACATTGTACATACTGAGATAGTAAGTCCAGTTTATTTCTTTTCAATTGCTTCTCATTCTCTGCAATTTCACTTATATACAATTCCCAATCAAATTCTGATAAAAGTTTGCAAGCGAACCATTCTTTTAATGTGTTGCTTTAAAATAAAAGAGCAGTGCGGATCCCAGTAAAGTTACGGTAAAATGAAAGTCTTCGAATAAATATTCATTGACGTCTTCATCAGGACTTTTTTATGACTCGAGTGGTGGGGTGGGTGTGTCGAGTACTCTGCCATTCGTTCCGGTACTCGGATCTTCGATCCTAAAAATTCTCAATTAAAATCAACCAGACAAATTTTAAAATTCAATTATTTTACACCTCCAATATTTGAATATGTAATTTCAAAGAGAAATAATTAGTTGAAAACATGAAATAATAATAATCATCCAAGATTAATAAATTAAAATATTTTTAAGAACTAAAAGAATTTTAATAATTTACTTGCAATATATTATCGTTTCATAAGAGATCACACTTCCTCCCCAATATCAATTATTTTACCGAGAATCCGCTGTCGTGAAAAGTGGATCAGCGACAGAATTATCGAGGGCTGTTATAAATTATCCGTGAGGATATCAAAGTCGGATGTTTCAAAATTCTTGGGGCGAGCGCAAGAGAAAAGGGATTCGTCGGTATGAAACGCGCGGCCACGAGAGAAGTAAAGGGGGTGGGAGAGGGGGTTGAGGTGGCAAAATTGAAATTTCTTCGCTCGAGCGACGACGCAGCAACTCATAAAAAGTTTAAACGTTTCACTCGCTGCGAGTGTTGCGCGCGTCTTGCCTTTTTCCAATATAAACTCTCTTCTCACCCACCCTGCCGATTGACTCCAACCCCGAATAAGGCTCACCCCTTGTGGAGATGCTTACGGCTGGCAACTTTTACCCTGCAAGAAATTAGGGGCTTACTTTGCTCATTCCTTGGTGTCAGTGTGCGTGCCATCTAAGGTTTGATCTCCGGTATCGTAAATGTAAGCGCCCAGATCGTATTTATCTTTTCCAAAATACCTCCAATAGATCATGATAATTTACTGTCATTTCCGACACTCTCTACTTGGAATTAATAAATGAAAAAAATTTTATTTACAATTTGAAATTTTATACTTTCCGTAAACATAAGAGAAAAATTATGGAAGGATAGAGAACTGTGGATTGTAAAGTTCCATAGAAATTGGACGAATTATTTACCCGTTGATACCATCAACATGAGAAAACAAATAGCTATTCAACAGTCAGTAGATAGATGGAATTGTTACGTAAAAAATAATTCTACAAACATTAGTACAATGGATCGACAGGAAACAATATGGAAGCTTTTATTGGAATACAAAGGCCGATTTTGGACATCGACGAAATTTAATCCCACGCCCATTATAATTCCGGCTGATTCGATAAGGTTGTTCTTCCACAATATTTCGACTCGCTTGTTTGTAGTTCGTCGTGTATTTAGCTTCGATGGCGGAAAGTAGTCGAGGGCTGATAACAACGCTGACTTCTGTTTGCCGATATGCTGATGTAATTATTATATTGGTTTCGTCGGATGAGAGCTTCTTATTATTTGCTACGCGCTTGGAACAGCTTTCATTTGAATTACTTGCCATCTCTACGATCGCCGAGATTAAGCTCTGAGTAAACACAAAATCGCAGAGTTGGATGTTCTAAATTTAGAGCTCTCTCATAAATAAAAATACTAATTATGCGACTTTATTCCAGAAATGTACTGACTTTTTAATTAGAATAAACTGACTACACAAGAGCATTGAACAAAACACTTTTTTCCCCTTTGCCAGATTTAAAGTACCCATCGTCAGTTGTGCCGGAGTTTTCCTGTATTTTAGGACGAGGGAATGAAAAAAAAAAAAAAGATTGCGCTACTTTGGCTAACTCAAGACTTTTCTTACTTTCTTGTCATTCACAAAATATATTACGTAATACATATAATAACTTATCTCTAATTTTTTTAAATTAAAGTTCAAAATATATGCTTTTAAAAATTCGATTACAATCCGACTTATTCAGCATATAAATTATCTTCTAGACTGCTATTAGTCATGAAGCAACACAATGCTTTCAGTATTTCTTTATAACATTTATTTAGTATTTTGTGAATGACCTGTTGTAGAATTGAAAGTATAGATTACAAAAAGAGTATTAAACAGTGATAAGTAGAAATTTAAAGAAACTGGTCGACGACCTGTGGGGGGTGTGTATGCCTGGGATAATTCGGAAGAATGTAGAAGGCCGGAAGGGGTGGAAGGAGTCGGATGATGCTTACGAGTTCTGGGGTGTCAGAGTCGATATCTTGCCAGCTCTGTGTCACAAGGGTGGCAGCGAGGAGGTTGGCGGTGTAGATGCCGGTCGGAAGAGTAAAGGGGGTGGGGTAGAGGCGAGGGGGCATGATTAGCATTACACTCTGAGCCTCGATGATCAATAGTGGAAACGTCTCTCCCTTCATTCTCATTCTCTCGCTGTGTTAGCCTTATCTCCCTCCCTTACCCCCCCCTTTACCCCTCTCAACCGCTCTCGCCATCGGATATGCGCGAATGTCTCACCCCCTTCTTTCTCTGTGTCTCTTTCCATCATCCCTCCCTCCCTCTTTTCTCTCTACACCCTCTTTCACTCTTTTCCTCTCACGTTCTCTCTCGCGATGCCCAGCGAGATCCGCACCCTGCACCTACTTTGCGGGGGTATAGTACCGCCACCGCATCTATGCCTCCTCCTTTCGTATCGCGCTGGGAACCTGAGCTGCTCGAGAAAGCCCGCAGAATGGTAACGCCGCCTTTTTCTCATATTTATTACCAACACTTCGAGGCGGAAAAAGTGCAGAACCAGCAGAATAATGTGTGTATGTATAATACATAAGTATAGGTGTACATAGAGCCGAGATTTTGCGCCTCAAATCTATACCTTCCCACCTTTTACATCTGGGATGTTTTATTTGACGGTGTCAGCAAGCGGGAGATATTAACCGAGCAGCTCCGCTGCGGAATTATGTGGGTGGCGGGAGAGATTCGACTTCCGTGGAATTTCCGGAGAACGCCGTTCCGGTAACTCAACGTGTATACTGAGGATCGCTGTCGAAGTTTTTGAATGCCTTCGCGTGCCACTTCACGGCGAAGCGAAAAATTCAAGGAAAATCGAGTAAGAGACCTAGTCTGGGCTGCACTGATTAGCAAAGCTGATTAAAAGGATTAAAAAGATTTAAAAATTCTAATATCGCGAATTAAGAATATATATGTAATTCTCAAGAATGGTGCCTTGTAGAATCAAGTTATTGAAGCATAAAGGTTTTATCGTAGCACTATTTAGAAGAAAAATGAAAAACTCTCCATATCGGCGAAGAAATATCATCTGATATGGGAGAGGGCATTTCATTTTGTGCATTGAACTCTGAGACTACCGTTGTTGGCCAAGAACGTGCAAAAAATATGCGAACATGAACTGATATTTATTATTCTATTAGCGATCCAACGTGGTGCGCTGAAGAGAGAAAAAGGGGTGAACCACCCGACGACCCAGGAGGTAACAGAATGGAGAAAAGGATCGCAGAGTCCGATACGAAGCCAAGAGTAGTTTGTTGACTTTGGCTAAATATTGGATAACAGTGGCAAATATTCTCTTGAACTATACGAACCCGACAGCAATAGCAATCGTGTTGCCTCTTCCTTCCGCAATATCTACCCTGATTATTCAATGTGAAATCCACTAGTCGGAATTGAGTTAGATCATCCTCAGAACCCGAGGCAACCAAGTGCCAAAATAATGTTTTATCCCTTTAATACTATATATTTACTTAAAACCGGTACACAATATTTTTAATTGTCAAAATATCCTTCTAGTATATTAAATAAAAGTTAAAAATTTCACCCCTACATTATTCTCAAAACTTTTTTACAATGTCATCAAGACGTGGCCATTGCCACTTTCCCGACACTTATCTTAAAAGTGCTTCGAGAACACACAATTATGACCAATAATTATGCTACGACAATTACCGTGGCGGGAAATGTCGACTGAGTTGGCCCTTCTTTCTTTCCCTCATCTTCCCTTTGATAATTTCTTTTATCGGATCTCTTTTCGCTTCATTTGACAGGGTGGCCTTTTTTGCACCCGCACAAAGTGTCGATTCGTCGTTGCTTTAATGGGTGCCAGTCCACTCGTCCTTATTGCAGACTTAATTACTGTCTGACTTGGCAAAGTTATAATGATTCAAGACGAATACTCGAGAACTGGTCTTAGCGAATACGAATGTCTGTCGAAGAAATATTTAAGAATGTAATGCATTTCTGTCGAAACGAAATGGCTTTAGAACTCACGATTTTTGATTCTCTTCATTGCATTTTTCTTTCAATTCAATGTCTTTTAGGAAATAAAAGGAACGAGAAAGATGACTGAAATAAAGATAAAATGACTTTCGGCGAAATTGTCCTGAATTTTAAATTTTAATAAAGGATGGAACATTACAGTCAACATTACAGCAGCAACCAACTGATGGCCTTCATTTCTTATTAGCGTTTTATCTCTAAAAGCAAATAGAAACTTTGAGAGTATTATGTTTTGTATTTTAGCAAATAAATTAAGGGAAATACTTTAAAAGGCGTCTGTCATTCATGTTATACTTGAATTGAAGAAGGGATAATATTGCAGCGGTAAAAGTGCAAAGGTGTTGAAGAGATAAAAGAAAGTGAGGAGATCGTTTGGCAGATTTGCTTACTGAGAAGAATCTTGTCCTCGGGTACTTCCGATATACATATCCGTGATAACATAACGCGACTGCCATTGTCTGCAAGGTTAGCTTTCGAATCGAAATCGCTCCCAGGGGGATAGCAAGCCTAAACAATATCTTGCGGCAATATAAGGAGCGTCTATTGGGCCATTTTGGACATTTGGCTTGGACAGTGCTACGTCAGCAGTCTAGGTCCTCCGCCTCTTTTCTCTCTTCTTCGCACAACTCTCGCCCGTCTTTCCAAGCTGTCCTCCTATACCTTTGCACACTTTCCTTCTCGGTCTTTTTTCTCCACATTTCCGCTTTTACGATTTCCTCTTTCTCGCATTGCCGACTTGGACATTTTTTTTATAAAACCTTAACTCAATGTATTTCATTTTTTATTTAGATGTATCTTTAAATTTATCTTTTTACTACCGGTAGAGAGGTTTAGGGACTTAAATCGTTAAACTTAAGTACTGGTATAAGGATAAGGGTTCCGATTCTTGGACAAAGCTCCAAGAAACGGTATATTTCCAGATCAGTAGGATATTTTCTAAAGCTTATCAAATCAGAGCAAGATGTCAATCTATGTGTTCTTTTAAAAGAGAATTATCAGCTCAGGAAATTGCATTTTATATCCAGGTATCGAGTGTCTCGAAAAGTTTCAAGATTTTCCTCACGATAGTCTCGATGATATATGACCAGCGATAAAGACGAGACATTGAAAGCTCAATCGATTTTTGCTCAATCCTGACTCCATTATTTCACCACATCTTTTAGCCTCTTGATGTCCTGTGAACTTTTAGAATTATGGTATACCAACACAGCGATAGGGACTACAATCACAGTACAAGAATAATTGTTCTTTCATATAAATATTTTACGAGCCATGGCCCTATTGAGGCTCTTGAGTTTTAAGTTTTCAGGTCTTTATGAATGCCTTTTCGTTTTCATTCCCTGTCCAATTTTCGCCCCACTGGTTCTCGTTTCCGCTCCGCACTTCGGCAAACGAAACATTGCGCGAAATAACGTTAAATATTTACTTTTGGGCGATTGTTCCCGCCGGCTCGACGATAAACATCATTATGTAATGTATATAAACCCGCCCAGTGGATACACGCATACTTCGGCGCATGTAAATACTTGCTTCTAACACAAGTTTAAGACAGCGGCCGAACGATCCATTCTATCTGTCCGTTCATGGTCGCAACCTTCAACTGACTACTACAACCTACATCATTCATCCATCTATCTATCCATTCCCTTCATACGAACTGTCCGCAGACTCATCTCACTTCCACTCATCTCTGCATTCCATACTCGTCTGCCTGTATCTGGGGTGTAGGAAATCCACCCATTATTTCTACATTCGTTTTCATTTCTCCGATTATATTCCAATTATATCAGTCGTTTGCTTTAGGTGAGTGCAGACAATTTACTTTCGAGACAGGTGTACTGGAATGTAATGTAGTGGTCTCAACATCAAAAGTGGAAAAGTACGAGGGTTAAAATTAAAAACTCACATTGTAATTGAAATTCCCACTCGGACTTCACTCTGTATTCCGAGCTTTGTATACAGTAGGGTGGATAAAAAAATAAGTTCCTTTGATTTATAGGAAATCCCTTAAAAAGTTTCCATTTGATGAAGAAAACTATTCTGAATTTTTCTCAAATTTGTTTAACGACGAGTATAAGATTCCATAATTCCATGACAAATAAACTATCACCAATGGTAAAAAAATTCGTACGATCTCTCGAATTTCCTGCAAATATTATTTGAATAATGTTTATGATTATTTTGCTTCAAATTTACGAAATATTTGTAATAGAAATTGCAGGATGTTTGAAAAAAGGTGTTTCTCAACTTTTCTATACTTTCCCATTTGATTACTATTTCTGATGGCTTTATACGATATTCAGGCAAAACTAGACACTTTTCTATCAATCCTGTGAAATTTTTGTTTGTCAATTTGAACTCAAGTTCCATCAGTTATCCCAGAGAGAATTTGGTTTTCAACCAGACCTTTTAGACTGTATCTTTGCCATCTTTTTACGTCGAACAAGTGGTACTCATCGACTTCGTAACAAGTCTTCATCGTCTAGACACATCACGACTAATTATTAATTGGTTCATCATCGGTCAGTTGAGAAAATGCGAAATCGTATGTACGAAGGGGTAGTTCCTTGGGGTGCGTTCACGTGGGAGGAGTGGAGGACATTGCTAGTATTATTTCGTAGATTCCCTCGGGGTCGCTGGAGGGTCCCTTGACTGGTGTCATCAATTATTACTGAGCGTTCGTCTAGCGCTACATTTTCGTTACCATTATCGCATAAGCATCTTAGGTAAAAGAAAAAAACTTTAACTTCCAAAAAACTTAAGAAAAACGACTAAAGGACACTTAAAGAATTACACAGGATGACTAAAAAAGTAATTGTACCGTAAGGTTGAACCATTATTTCTTGTGTATTTCTATCTGCTGAAACTAAATATCCCATTTGAGTGCTTGATTAGTGTGAATCTGTTTTATAATTTCAAAAGAGCCAACAAAAGTCTACCATCATGTTTTCGTTCCATCTACTTGATTGTCAACGTTTCTGCCAAAAATTACTGATGACCGAAACCATTTCAAATCAGACATTTTCTCAATATCATAACAAACTTACCCAAGGGCAGAAAATGGAAAATCGAGCGTTGATTGTAATGCACTTACCTGAAACAAAAAGATTGTTTTACATGTAAAAAATATTGTTCATTAGATTCTTTTACTTCATAAGCAAAGATACGATTACGTGTGGCAACCAAGTGATAAGGTTTCTAAAAAATTTGTCAAGATATACTCTAAACCGTAAGATATATCTCTGATTGCTCTATGGACACAATAATCCGACAACAATAGTAAATGCGGTTATTTCTCGCAGTGGTCAGCCACACAAATGACAGTATAGATAAGTCTCCCTATCAATCCATTCGGTCAGATAAAGTCTTTCCCATTGATCGCTTGTTCCCGCATCGCCCACTGTTCATTCGACTGGGATTAATGAACAACCATCAACACCCTGTGCTTCTATCAATCACCCCTCCGATCGAAAGGGCGCTCTCATGCTCCACTGACTTTCTATTTTTGTGGAATTCTCTACTAGAGAGTTCTTCATTAGCACAATAGGTACGCCCTTGAATTTTTAGAGCTCATGAGTTCTTCTCTATATCAAATTACTAAAATATTTACTGAACAATTAAAGTTAATATCTTTAAATCTAAAATTAATTTTAAAACCCATTCTGATTTTCATATTTCGAATAAAACGAAACATCCAAGAATCAAGACATTTTGCTCGAGTATTTGCCACCAGCAGGCGCTAATCCGCTCAGCGTTTTAATACCGCGTCTCGGGGTTCTGTTCTTGGTAGCAGGGGGTATAAAGGGTGAGAGGAAGAAGGAACAATATCGCATTTTATAGTTGTAATCGGGGATCATAATTGTGCAAGTTTGTATGTCTGCTATTCCTAGTAGCACCCCCAAATGACCCCCTTGCACGCCTCTCTATTACCCCCCTCCATTCTGTCTCTAAGACACCCTCGAAGAATGCCTCGGGTGTCAGACTCCTCACATTCAACCATCCTCAACCCCCGCTCAGTATCCCGGGCCGTATAACCGAAGCTAACAAGATTTCGTATATGTAATTGGTTGAGTATTAAATTGCGTATTCCATGGGAGAACATGGGAAATTGGGGGCAAGGGGGTGGATAATAGCTGCGGGTTAGATCATTTAGTAACATACTGCAGTGCCGTGATGGTTAAGTTTCCCGAAGAGACTCGCCCCCTTCTTTAAGGGTTTACTTTATGTCCCTTTGCATTGATTTTTTCCCACAAAACTAGAGTCATATAATCCTTTCCAAGCTTTATTCAGATAATATTGTAAAAAGATTAGTTCTACAAGTTTTATCTCAAGAATGGGAGAATTTGTTTAATATTTAAACTTAATGTCTAATATACACACCTATATAGTATCTTTACAAAATTCATGGTGTAATGACGGGTCTAAAGTTGAAGACATTAATTAACCCTATTAGATCCCAAAGGACATAGAGAGCGAAGGGAGAACAAACCACTGAGGTAACCGTCTTACCAGGATAAGTGAAGTTAGGACGAGACTGAAAGTGAGAGACGTGTAAGGTGTTTCATGTAAGTTCTTATACGGGAAGCGTAAGGTCAAAACACTTTCGAGCCCCTAGGGTTCATAACCAAGGGTCCAATCTTGCACGAATGTCACAACTAGCATAGCTAAAATCACTAAGCTAACTACTTTGGATCAGCGAGGCTTGTCGTCCTCTTAACCCTTTCCTTAGCCGCACTTACTCTCCTTATACGATTACCAGCGCACCACCACGTATAAGACTACCCCTTTCCTACGCATTTAATTAAGCTGAGAGTGCCGGAGTCGCGGTCCAGAGCGGCTATACGATTTTCAAGCAACTTTAGACTTGAACGACTCGCTGGCTAAGCGTTAAGTCTTGCATTCCAAATCGCAAAATTTCTATTCAGAAAAAGCGCAATTCTAATTGTCAGTTAATGAAATTAGTTTATTACTAACAGTTTCTACTATATATTCATACATATTTTCGTAAATAAGGAACTGTTGTTATTACTATCATAAGATCCACTATGAAGGAATCTTTATTTCTTGGAAAGTTTTCTGATGGCTTTCGCTATATCGAACGTTATCTTAATTTCCTTTGAGTATGACATAGGAGCATACTAAAGCATTAGTTAGAAACGGTCCTGTTTTCCTATCGAATTTTGTACAATGAGCAATATAGGAGTAGTCCCAATTTACGATAGGACGGAACACTTTTCTCGATAACAAAACTGATCCTGACGAATAATGGCAAAACTCTCTTTTCCCCAGCGAAGGATGAAGGCGGAAGAGAAGATCTCCAAAAAAATGTTAGCTCCAGAGCCAGACGCTCAGGAAACAGTTCTACCCTTGAACCTAGTGGCTCATCGAACAGTAAAGTAGATGAGCAAATAAAGCTATTTATTATTATAATACGAAGCGAAACTTTCAGAGCCAAAAAGAACTATTGATATAAAGAAAACTTTACTATCAATTTATTCTATACAAGTTTTCTTAATTTTTTGTTTCATTCTTTTAAGATAATTAAAGTAATTATTTATAACCTGCAGATTTTTTAGCGATCTTTACTTTCTCCGTGTTTGTTTTCAGCGTGAAGGGGTGAAGGGTAGAGGAAAAGGGATAGCAGAATCGGGGGCAAAGGTGGTACCACCCCCACATCCCCACTCTTCGGAAAGCCAGCTAAGCTCAGACAGACCCCCCTCGGGCAACGGCATGCTTTGTTTAACTAGCCTTTTAATTAGTAACGCTTAAAAATTTAGCGCACGATATACACAACCGGCCTCCTCAAAATTGTGTGTAGCCAGAGTGAGAGACCTCTGGCTCCTTTTGTGCAAGCCTATTGTGTGCGTGCAGCCCGATATTTACCGCCTAGACTCGTGTACAAGCACTACTCCTATAGGGTGATTCACTCCAGCCTTTGGTCGAAGGGTAAGATACGAAAAGAGGCGAACCAGGAGAGACTTATGGGTCGAAGATCGTTTTTTTTTTGTGCCGAAGTTCCTTTTTTCCGTAAAACTCTCCTGATCGTTTATTAAGCCTGACCCCTCCTCCCCAACCCCTTCTCCTACTCTTTTATACTACCAAAACTCAAAAAATTCTGCAATTGAGCTTAAACTTCACCTCCCAACCCACTCACAGTGGGGACGGATGGGCAGAGATCTAATTTAATTTTCATTTATTCAATTTTCCTCCTTTATAGAAAAAACAGGCATTATAAATATTGAAAAACTTTCTACATTCGTGTCTGAAAAGTTTCTATCAGTCGAATTTAACTGACCTGAATAAAACAACTGAAAAATATTGTGCTTGATTAATTATTTCCTCTCATTATAAAATTCTCCATTGCAAATATTGAGAATACATTCAATTTCACTGTATTTAAATTCAGACAAAGTTTAAATAAATTAACTTTTAAATATCAGTCTACAAATTCCCGGTTTTATAATAGCATTCGATTGAAAGGAAAAAATAATATAAGAAAATTTGAAATTTAAATAAAATTGTAAAAATTAAATGCAGAATTTAAATATTAAAATATATTAGCTACTGTTTTCTTTCGCAGCAATGGGTGCTTTAAATTATATCAGGGTACAATACATGTCTGGAGACTCAGAGATCACGTTATTTACGCGAAACTGAATTGTAAAACTGCACAAAAAGTGTTGGATTAATGTGTCTCATTGAAGAATAGGGGGCGCGGGCCAAGCGTTATTATGAAAGGTCCGTTCGCACATACGCAAAATACAATAACAAGTATGTAAAAAAAAAAATAATTTTCAGCGAGTTTGTAAGCGCGCTTATCCGAGAGATCGTGTAAAGGAGTGCAAAGAAAACAACGTTTTCCGGATTTACCATCAGTTCAGCTCCTGTTTTTTTCTCTTCATTTTTTGTATTCTCGTTTTGAGGAGATATTAATTCACAAAGCAGATTTTCACAGAGTTTAGTAGCGAGTCTGCTATGATATATTTTTTTTACATTTGGGACACATTTATAAGAACTTAATATGATACATTTATGAAACGATTGTGTAACACAGTTTCATTAAAAATACACATAAAAAAATTCAATTAAAATGGACACTCATTTCATGAAAACAAGTGTAGAATTTTTCAGTACATCCCAATTGTCAGTTTAATTTAATGAAAATAATATTTAAGTTTTAAAGCTAATCGTTTTAGAGATAATCATTTTTGACATCTCATGCATAGTTCTTGAGAACCAATAATAAAATCAGCGATGTCTTGTGGAGCGTTGAATTCATCCAATCTCAGTGCAAACTGTTCCAGGGAATCTCGGCGCAATATTGGATTTATTCAAGCTTACTGTAAAAGTTACGCCCTAAATAAAAAGGGTTATCACTTCGCACCCCCGTTCAGCTTTCTTCTTTCGTCGAAATGCTTCGTCGCACTCATCGCCACTTTTCGTGCCAAGTTTGACAGTTAGGCAAAAATATCGGAGACATTATTAAATATAATTATCCGTCAGGTGGGGAAAAAGTAAAAAGTTGTGGCTGCATGCAGGTCTCGGTTTGGGGTCGAGGTAAGGTTGAGAGCTCAGAACTCAGCCGACTAAGTCAGTCTTCTCGGTTCTCAATCTCAAACTTTGATACGATTAAGACGGAACGAATTAATCTTCATCCCCGTTGAACGCCGTCTGCTAGAAGCCACCAAGAAACGTGGTAAAGAAATTTAAAAAAGGGGTGAGCGATCGCAAAAGTAAAAGAGAAGCAAAGAGAAAGGGTTCAAGATTGAGGTTCGGTGGATAAAGGTCGCTCTGGCACCCTCAAACAACGCTGACGTTAATTAGAAGGACATGACGCGAGAATGGCGATTCATCGGAGACAACTTGAATTCCTATAGACGTTCGAGAAATTTATAAATTCAAAGGGGAAGCTGGAATCGACGAAATTAACAATCTGTCAACCCCGAAGACATTTGTCTCTTTTGAATCTGAAATCAATTTTAATTATTTGAGCGTCAGCATTTTTTCAAACGATATTTTATGTAATGATCAGAGAAAGAGCAATTCTCTTTCTCTGATATATTAAATGCAGATTTTAATTTCTTCATTTGGGTCTACACTTTCGATATAGACAATAAGAGAAGTGTGATAGAAAAGTAAATTTGATTGGATCAAGGGGTTGACTGAATTTCAGCCAGTACCGAAATAGACGATTTCAGTACCGAAAGCTCTAACGTCGAAGAGATGGCTATGACGCTCTTACAGTTAGGGGTAGTTGAGACCGAATGGCGTGGTCAGCAGCGGTCTACCGGTCGTTTTTAATCCCATTGTGAACATGGCTTAATCGAGAAACCATTAAGCTGGTTTGCTGCGCGAGCTGGAATGTCTGAACGGTGGGCTCATTTCTGGAAGGGGCAGCATTCACGTGACTCAGTAAAACTATCAGTAAAACATTTAAGAAGAACAAGTGCCATACCCATTCTCAAGATTGAACCTCAATAAATTGTTTTATTGTTAAATAAATTTTTTCCGACCGCTATCTTAAGAAGATTAATTTCTTACGTTTGAATTTAGTTTTAAATTTCTGTTGTTTCAATTTAAAAGATTTCAGGAACTTAAAATGATTAACGCCTTGTTGAGAGTTAAAATGGGCACATTTCAACATTTTCTTCGTCTTTGATATGTCTGAAATATTAATAGCTACGCGATCTGCACTTAAGAATCTTTACATTCATAACTCATGGGCTCTAAGGATCCGCAAGATTCAGCAATTACTACCACGATAATACCGATTTTGTTGGAAGCTGCCCGGTTGGAAAATTTCTGTCGAGGGTGACTGCAAGGTGACGCGATGACGAGAGGGTGGTAAAGGGGTAGAAGAGCCCACTTCGTTTTGGAGGCCAGACAGGAGCACTTAACTGCCCGCTCTACAATGGAGTCTTCCGCATTATAACGTTCAGTGTCTTGAGGCCTATTCAGAGAGACTCCAGGCTATTCTTTGCTATTGTCTGTCTTCGGCTGGTTATAGGAGCCTTCCTGCCTTAATTTGCCTTCATCTGCCTCCTTATTGCCCCCCGAGCGGCTCTATCCGGCAGAGAAATCACTTCGATAGGGCCCGCGGAGAAAACCATTGAGGTCCTTAACGCTATCATCTAATTAGCCCTGGCTTTTATCGGCACATAAATAAATTAAGCACTACTCAAATCGTCCCTTATGCTTCTTGATTTTCCCTACTTTCCTATAAATGTTTAGAGAGTTTTCCTAAATCTTTTGGTTAATTTGTTGGAAAAATTAGGGAATATGCCATTAATCTTTGTTAATTAAAAAAAGGCTTAATAATTATTGAGAACGCAATGTGAATCCTCCCCCCTTCAAGAGCGTCCCAATAATTTTAGGGAAAATTCCTGAAGAAATTTTGTACAATGTAAAACAAGAAGAAACAGGAATAAATTCGATTGGCATAAAGTCGGCGTAGGAATCGGAAAAACGGGAGAGGGATAAAAGCATAAGCGGTGCAGGCATGTTCGAGATGGCTGGAAACAGATGGCCGATCAGATACCAGAAATTAAGGGAGGAGTAACACAACCCCGAGGAACGAGAGAAATGTGTATTAATTTTTCAAGTTTTTTAATTAGCGAATGTCTCCGTTCCGCCTCACGGTCGGGACATTTATATTAGAGCGGCCATCCTGCTTCCGCTTCTCAGTCTTATACTTTGTCGATCTTGTGTTCACCTATCTTCTTCTTTCACAGTCTCCATCTCTACCCTTAAGTTTCAAATTGATTTTTTCCATCTCTCTTTCCGCTTCTCGCGCCTTTCCTCACTCTTTCTCTGTTCTTTTGGCAACCAATTTGTTATTCCTAATTACGTATTAAATAATAATTATTCGAGGATAACGGCGGAGGGACGACGCGTACCGAATCAGAATTTATGAATGAAGGGAGCCACGTGCAAGAGTCAAAAAATCGTTTCCTCTTCTGGTAGCGATGAGGGACTAATAATCTGACAAGTTTTTTTTTTTCAATGCAAAATCATAATTTTACTGGTCGTTTTTTCACTTATATTAAGAAATTTTATGATCGAGTGAGTAAATTGTAAAAGTAATACAGAAGAAAAATATATGATTGCGAAAAGAGTCAGAGGATAAACGACTGGGAGAATCCGGTTGAAGAATGTTTGAGCTAAATTGAGATTTGGTGGCTTTTCAAGGGGAGGTTAAGGGGGAGTGGATTGACTCGTTCGTATTTATTGCTCCGTACTTCTGATTTGCGTTGGGTTGGTGCCTCGCTTCTCATCCCTTCGGAACAACGTCAACCTGACTGGTTCGCCCCCGTATCGCGAAGGCGCACTCCCGCCAAACAATGGGCCCCATATAATTGCTTTTATAGCTCACTGAACGCTAAATATTCCATACTTTTCCTTCTGCTCCACAGTCTCGTCCTCGTTCGCGATCATCAGCGAACCGATTGAGTAAATACACCTACGTCTTGCCCCGGGCTGATTCTTATTTTAAAAGCAGAAGTTCAGATTCAAAAGCGCACGTCTTCTATTCTAGCAGCAGGACCATAATATGACTGAATCAATAGTTCCCTTATTCAATGTGACTTCCTACTTCGATAGCCACATTACCGATTATCACATCCTTTTCATTCTAAGCTTTCATTCGCCTCCTTACTTTCCCGCAAAGTTCCTAACTGCATTCTAAACTTGCAATTTATTTTATATTAATGCAGAAATAACCCCTACTTAGAATTCTTTTTCCTTGGTCAATTCTTTGAAAATATAGATTCTAGTCCTTTTACAGAAAATAGCAGAGAAGAAATGGACTCTTTTATTTGATGGATTTATGAATTACTTTCGTTCGACTTTTCGTTTTAAAATTAGTATACAGAAATAGAAAAACGAATTAAAATGAAAATTGATTAATACTCGAATTTAAATTTTTCGCTGTAGCTGAATTGACGTCATGAAGGAAGTGGTATTCTGCTCATAACAGATATTCGAGAACCTCATTTTCCAAGCTCTCGCTAGTCGGACAAGAGCGATGACCAAAAATACCTCTCAAGCTTCCTCCCTCTCCTTTCACCCCAAGCCATTCGAGGATCAGTCTGGACCACCCTAACGCGCGGTGTTCCACCGGGTCTTTTTATCATCCGCGCTCGTAGATCTCTCTGACCACCTCAGTGACCACTTCGGCTTCTCCTCACTCCTCCCTCCACCCACCTACCCTTCCGGCGATTCTCACCCCTTCTTCTCGTCGATACACGACGAGCTAAATGCCGCCACTTCGACTACGGCCCGTTCCTGCAGAACTGTAATTTTCGCAACCCCGACGAAATCAAGGGCTTCTTTCACCCTGGCGAGCTGTCGGGAAATCAGACTTTATTGCTAAATACTATCCGATCAGCAAATCCACACATTCGATTCTCTTGCTACCCTTCGAGAGAAAGCTCAGAGTCCACTGGGACCGGAAGAATTGGCAAATTAAGTGGTTCCTGCACCGTAACTTTTCCTACGAATAATTTACTTTAGACAATTACTTTACGAGGTCGACAAAACGTAAAGGATTTATTTTGTGATTTGGATCAATTAATTTAGAACAACAAGTATTTTATATAATATATAATCTGCTGAGGACTATTAACAGATGCGACAGAGCCAAAAGTTTTAAGTCTTAAAAAAATCTTCTGACCGAAGCACGATTCGCGAATGATAGATAGCTTAAGGCTTTTCATTGAAACGGCTGAAGTGGAAGTAAAGAGGATTTAAGATCTTCAGAGGCATACCACCCTTAACGTAAAACTTTTCTTAATTTCACACAATAATGGGTAGAAACTACTAAAGAATATTTTAATCGCATCCTTGAGACAGAAACTTTCTTTGATTTTAACGAAACTTACGTCAAAATTCAAAAGCTTTCGAGACATGACTAATTTAAATTGAGTGCAAGTTTCGCGTGGGAAATATAATTAAGTGTCTGGAGGACGTGAATTGAAATATGATTGGTTGTCACTAGAGAATCGTCTAGTTGTGCTGATTCTTTTAACAGCGGAGTTATGTGGAAGTTCCCAGAAACGATTCTTTGAATAGACATGTCAGCAAGAGTTATAAAGAAAATATATGAACCTCTATAAAAAGCATTTTCATCATTAGTGATTTTTTCCAACTACGTTTTCATAATACTGCGTAAATTTTAATAGCTTAAAAAATACATTTTGCTGAAATTTGGAACAGCGTATGTATTCTATGAAAGTATTGAATTTAGAAATTAAATTTAACAATGGGATTTCTCGCCCGATTCATGTCAGGTAAAAAGTAATTCAATTTGAATACCAAGAAATTCATGCGATAGATTATACACTATAGTGCACTATAAGCAAACACGTATTTAAGCATGTACGATACAAGATACAGGTATAACGTAATCATGATGCTAAAACAATTCTCAGTAGTAAACTTTGTCGTGAGAGTCTTCGGATATCATCGAGGTCCCTTCTGTTTGTTTTCGGGATCCAATTACTGACGTGCAACATAAGTTTGCATCACTTAGCATTCATAAAATGGAGTTAATTTCCATACGGCATCATAAAATATTCAATTAAAGAAATTTTCGAATAAAATTTGCGGTTCAATCACTATTCCCTTGGTCTTCTCTGTCCCTTTAGCATTTTTATTCTATCAATTTCGTCCGACTGGACTCGAGTCTAGTCATCTGGGACACTTTGTCCATTTTTTAACTAATAACTGAATGAATCTGAATAATGTGATTTATAATTAGAAGTCAATTTTTTTCAAGAAAAATACATATAAATCGGAAAATGCTTTCAGGTGAATGCTCCTGCTCATGTGTGAAGCAGAAGCAAAAAGGAAGTTCTAATAAAAACAGTCTAAAAAGGGAAGAGAAGCAGAGCAGTCGGCGGTAGATAAACGTCACAGGCTCAAAAGCGTCCTTCATTCTCTTTTCTTTTCATTTCCCTACAGGTTCTGTCGTGTTTCCTTTCTGGTATACTACATCTCTAGCATCAAATTATTTCTCCTTGCCCTTAAAAAATTACCCAGAGAGCAAGAGTAATTTTTAATGAAATATTTATTTAAAGAAACTTGAGAGTGTTTTTGGATTTTTTACGCAACACTGAGAACAATATATGCAACCCCTTTAGAAGTATCCATTTTATAAATCATTGAATTCCTCAGTATTTGAATATCTTGATTCTATTATTAGCTCAACGAATAAATTCATCGGTATTTTAAATCCCTTGACCTTGGGCTGGGTACTCATTTTTTCTCTCTTAACACAGAAAACGTGGATATCCGTATTACCAAGCAAGGCAAGGGTTTCCGATCCCGCTGCGCTCGTTGAAAAAGAGACTACGCTTACTTAGCAGGCGTATATTTATTTATACTTTTTTTTTATAGCGAGATGGAAAGGGGTAAGAGTGGGAATGGTTGAAGCGTCCGACCCGACGATGAAGAGGCTACATGTATAGAAATGGACGAGTACGACGGTATCCTAGATACTGACTTTAGCTGCAGGCTACGTGGAGCAGATTAACCGGAAGGGATTATTACAGAGAGGATGAAGGATGTACGTATTTATCGCAGCCAAGTACGAGAAGGACGTGTGCCACTGGACTTGAACCTCTTTAATTTACATTTTTTTTATAACTTCCCCGTCACGGCTACATTTTACTAATTCCATACTTGTTACATACTGTCTTCATTTTTAATACAATTTCATAGTTGGAAGCATATCAAATTATATTTTGAGCAAAAAGAATCTCACTTTAAAGATAGTAATATTATAATAATAGAAATTATTTGAATTATTTTATAAGAATTACCAGGAATATTCGCTTTTAAATTGATAAATAATCAGTATAGCTCTTCTAAACAAAAAAAAGGCAGAGGTTTCGCGTATAATCAGCAGAATTGCAGGATAGTCCACAGATGGCGTAACGTACGGTATTTATTTTTGAGCAAACAATCACTTGAATGATGAGATCACGCGACGCGTATAACATGTGTACGAATATACATATGGACGTCGTTATGTTATTGCGAATATTTTTTATAGACGGATATACACGATGTTTCAAGCACTGCTGAATTATTAAAAATGTTACTATTCGTACATTCAAGCGAGACTCGATCATTAAAAGCACCTCGAAATGCACAGAAATACCAATTCTCCACTTTACATCGAACGCTGTTTATTCTGTTCATGAAAATTCTAAGTGCATTATTGTGTACTCTTTTCAGCTACCCTAAAATACTGAAGAGAGGAAAAAAGAAGACTTGTATCACATGCTTGTATCAATATGTTACAATTATATTTAAAAAAAACAAAAACTTCAATTAAAATATTGGGAACTGAATACCTTTTTGCTACAGTTTATTCAATATATTCCCACTGAAAAGTAAAGGTGCGTCCACAATAAAAATGATATTGAAATGTGTTGGTTGAGACACGTGTTTATTGACCACATTCTGACGTCATAGGCATCTTGTCCAATTCTGCCAACTATCATGTACTGTTTCGTTCATTCAAAATATATTTCAAACATTGCAGTCTGTAGAACTAGGAAACAAGATGCCTATGACGTTACAACATGCATAAAAAACGCACGTCTCGACCAACATCATTCCAACATCAGTCCTATTGTAGATGCAAAGTGGAGGATTTATAAATTCTGTGTCCCTAGGCATTCCAAAAATTGCCATCCTCATTCACGGTTTTGCCGTTTCCCAAATTTGGCCACCCCTTCAATTGTGCCGCCTTAGGCAGCTGCCTAGGTTGCCTTAATCGTAATCCGCCACTGTAGATGCACCTTAAAAATATTGTCACACATTACCGCACCGACATTCCTATAGTAAATCTTATTTGTTCTCCTAATTTAAATATAATGTGTTATCGAGGTGTTGATCACTCTTGAAATCTTCTGTAATTTGTGAAATCTGGTGTACATTGAAAATGCAAGTGTTCAATATTGAGGAACGACACAACTCCCAATTTTTGATTGGGTAAAGAATTTTTGAATTGAGAGGAGAATGTCAGTATATTTTGGTCGGTAGGTTTTACCAATTCTTTGTTAATTTTCGTTAAATATGGTATACTTCAAAAGGATGCCGCGATGATGTTTAAAAGTATGTATTGAATGAACGAGGGCAATAGTAGAGCGTGGTAAATATTAGGTACCCTCTATTCCATCGCCATGTATAAGGGGTACCTTTCGCTGGGAACAGCTAAAGGTAGAGATGAAGGCGGCGACTAAATTGAATTTGGGTTCTGGCCTGTGTTTAGATTCCTCGCTGGTTGTTTAGTTTAGAGGAACAAAGAAAACATCTATGTGTTTATTCTAGCCGACGCTTTACTCCCCTCTCCCACCCTTAGATACTCTTTCTCCCTCCTATACTTTAGCTCTTTCTCTCTTTCCCTTGGCGTATTTTAATCGGCCTTCCATCTCCCGCTTTTCCTACTGTCCTTCATATAAACTCTTCTGTGACTCTATCCTCCACTTGTGTCCAACTTGGTTTACAGGAATTAATCCATTTTCTTTCAATTTGTTAAAAATCGCTTTCATTAAGACACTTTTACAAAAAATTTAATTTCATCTTTCTACCACTTAATTAAATCGGAAATGGATTTTTCTATATTAGTGTTTCTTTTTTTTTTCCTTCATTTCTCTACGACTGTTATTATTTTTCATGTTTTCTTTTTGTATTTCTTTATTTCCCGTTAATCCAGAACCGAATGAAGGAATTATTATTTTATTGTTTTATTATTTCTTGGAAAAGCATCCTGTAGTTTGTCTTCTATCCCTCAGAAACTGTTTACCTTCTTTTTTATTGTTATTTTTGTAACAGGACGTGGCTGACGCATTTCAAGTTGGACGCATTTGGCTTGTTCGATTCTTCTCAACGGATTCCAACTTCGGCGATTCAACGTTCCCGAGAAACGCTAGGGGACGCAATTTCCAAAATAAACGGCTAACACGCCTCTGCAAATAATCATCGCGCGTGCTTTTAATTAAGTTCTTCTGTCTAAAACTACGAAGCCTTTCGTCCGAGAATCCTTTCTTTAGAATTGTCATGACTGCGACACAAATGAGATCTCAAGTAAGGTAGATTCTGCTTCAAATTCATGAATAAGGAACTGTTTAATAAATTATCTTATAAAATGTAATTGGTTTTTTTCTATAGAAAAGTTGAAATTAATGACGTTATTATTGATGTAATAATGACATGCAAAGTCTATATAAATACGGTCAATAGAGGGGACGAGTAAGCTACCAATATTTGAATAAACTGAAAGACCATTGAATAAATTCTCAAGTTTACTTTTAGCAAGTGTAGCTATGTGAATAATTAAAGAACGGAAAAGTTTCACACATTCATTTCCGTGTTCTAAACATATTATCTATCTGCTTGAGTCAACAATCCGAAGATTGGTTCAATGGAGTTCTACAAACTCAAAAAAAAACTTAAGTTCCCTATATTGTTCTTGAAAAATAATTTTTTCATGAAAAAATAAAGTTCTACAAAGTCCTGCTAAAAAAATAGGCAAAAGATTATGACGTCTTGTAAAAATTTGGAAGAAAATAAAATTTCTCATGTAAAAATGTTTGCTCATTGTCTCTATTTACCATTCATAGATTTACTCAAGAAATCTGCTTTTAACCGCCTGCTTAGTTCTTGATTTTCTCAAATCCATGAAAAGCTCAAGAAAATCAACTGTTTGAATAAAGATAAAAGTCTCATACTTGGGCAAGTGTCTTACAGTCTGCAAATACGATCAGAGGTTATTAATGAATCAAGTTACCGATCGGGAACTTGCACGTGGTGTACTTACTCAGCTTTTATTGTTACAAATCTCTTTTCAATTGTATGAAATTCTATCATATTGATAATGTAATATCTACTTTTCATTTATGAATTCATTTGTCATGTGTCGTTGCTCATGCGACACGTGCAATTGTGTTTTAAAAATGATGTTAAAGGCACATGTATAGTTGTTTCAGGTGTGACCCACGTAAGTTTATCACAAGGTAGAAAAAAAGAGATTTGACGTGGTTTCGCGCTCAATGATAATGTTTACTCGACACGAATGTTTGACCACGACGATCTTGTACGTTATTTCAGGTGGTGTAGAGCGAAGATTGTATGTATAGTTTTGTCAACGTTCATTAAAGTGATTGGTCCAACTCTGAGAATAGCATATAATCACAGTTTCGTGCCACCTTCTCCCTTATTGTTCATTCTAGAAATTGTGTGCACCATAAAATCTATAATATTTTCCTACAACTCCAGAACTTCTACAGAACAGAATGTTGCTATCCACTGTTGCAAAAGTTTCTAGGAAGTATTGAAAAGGGTCGCAAATTTGTAAAAATTTGTAATTTCCGACTTCCTGGAATACGATTTCGTTAAATTCATTCCAGCACGTAGCAAGAAGTCACCAGTGAGTGATCACTTGTTTCACACTGCAAATGTTTTTCAATCTTATTTCGGAAGTTAGTCACGTAATTAGTATTTGCAGTAACATAATATATTGAATTGAAATATATTTATGTGGAGGGTATTTTATACAACAAATTTTAAAAGAGAAATATATTTTATGGTGAAATTTAAGGATCTTTTTACTAAGAAAATAGAGTTCACTGAATGATTTTGGATTACAGAAAAAATACTGAGATTTTATGCGGAAGTTTTAGTAGATATTTCTGGAGAATTACATTGTCTTGGGCAAAAGTCGAGAGAAATGTTTGGATCTTTTGCAAGCTCGTATACAAGTCAAATTGCAAATCGTGAAACTGACGACACTCCCGAACGAGTACTCACTGCACGTGGAAAATGGCAGTTTAAACTCTTGGAAAAATGCCAAATTGAAAAACGTTTGATCTCTCTAAATTTGTCTACTGGACCGCGATCGTAAATCCGAATATGAAATATTTTTATCATGTCCTAAATCTCTGCTAAAGTTTATAAACGACAAATTCAACTTTTTATTGATTACAATTGAATATTTCAATTTTTAATGTTAAATACATTTAATAATAATATTAAATTTGCGGTAATGTGCAAGTTAAAACATTAATCGTAAATGAGTCTTGAAATAAGGAGTTTAGCGTATCTGCAGAGCAGTTTATCGAACAAGCGTAATCTTAGTGCTAAATATTAATGTAGAATAAGCACGAGTACTTTTAGATTTATCAGGATTTGTGTTTAATCTTAAATTGTTTAAAAATGTTAAAATGTTAAAATATTGATACTCAACGACTCATACTGTTTTGATGGCCTGACAGATACCAAATGCGATGGACTAAATGAAACACGAAGATCAAGTAGTATTGTTACCATATCAAAGTCACGTTTGCTCACAATTTTGTAGGTATCACTTACGCTGCAAGCTTGGCGTGTGAATAATGCAGGCTAATCGGCCTTACAAGTCTTCCGTCGTCTTTAGTCTCTCCAAGAGAAAGGGCAGGGGGACAGGAGGGTAAGATTTCTAAATTGGATTTTAGTACACAGCCGTGAGGTTTCGACCGGTTAATTATGCAGATAAAGCCGCGCATTACGAATTCGAGACGTCATATTGTTACGCTGCTTTTAAATTATTAGATTCCTATTCATTATTCGACCAAATTAGTGAATAATTTTTATAATTACAATAATAATTTAATAATAATTAAGAATTGAATAACTTAATAATTTATGTAGCCTGATACTATGATAATAATTATCCTCATTAAGTAAGAAAGTTGAGTGGAATTTTTTAAAAGCCTTTCTGGAAGTAGATAAGGCGGATTTTATAATCCACCCAGCTGTCTCAGCAAGGCAAAGATTCTTTCAATTACAGAGGGCGAAATTTCCGTAACTACCAGTCATCGATATTCATAGCAAAGTGTGTTCCGTGAGATCAAGCAGTCGAGGGTTTGTGAGAAGAGTAAGAAGTTGTGGGTTGTAGGACAGCCTACTCGCAATTCGCAAGTCGAAAGAGCGGCTTGGGGGTGAGAATTTTCCTGTCTCCGCTTGGACTCTTTATTCCTTCCTCCAGCTACATCGGAAACCTTTCTTGCGACAAAGACACTCTAAAACTGGTCAATATTTGTTTCAATCTTGAACTTAAACATCTTTTCCCCCAGAAATTCGTTTAGTATAAAAATTAATAATTCTTCGAGACAATTCTTAAAGTTCAAATATATATGCGAAGGAATATAAGACAGGAATTATTTTGCAATTGAGATTAACAGTTTCAATACAAGGAAATACTAGGAAACTAGTAGAAATTTACACGGCGTTACTGGGGATTTTAAGAAACTTAAAAAGATTTCTTAAAAAATCAAGGTATTTTAAGAGATATCAGTTGATTTTAATGAATTCAAAAGCTTTTCAGAGATCTGATATGATTTTCTAAATTAGAATCAAAACTAGGTTGCCAACCGCAGATAGTTGCTCCCTATTCCTAAGAAAGATAGGAACAATGTCTTGCTCAGTCTTACCCTGTCTCACACAACCCTCAAAGCTACCCTCGACTCGAGGATCCCCTTAAATTATAAACAGTGCCAGCCAACGCCGCGGGACTTCGATCATGGGACTCCAGTCTTCGAAACTCGGTTTTCTCTTCAGAAGGAAACAAGTATGTTAGTTTAACTTCCCAGAGAACTAGTTTAAGTTATGGTCGACCCTGCGAGCAGGTTGACATTGTTGACAACTCGATACTCTGACGTTTCCGGTTGCGGTAGACTTGAAAATCAACCTTCAGTGATCCCCCTTTCCTACTAAATTCATTAATACCTACTTATATATAAATTAAACTTCTAATCAAAATAGACACAAGAATCTTTCACAATCATATCTTAATTCTTATCAAACTTTTATAAAATTTTAATACATTTTTGAGAGATAAAGATGATGGAGTAGATTTATTCTATACCTGAACGGGGCATAGAGTTTTCCCCTTTCAGTCGAAAACTATAGAAAAGGTCGCTTTAAGGGTCATAAAACATTTGTTTCCCTTGCCGCCACTTGGCGGAGAAGTATATTGCGTTCGCTGCTGGGATTTTGAATTGAATTTGAAATCAGGGGGCTCGATTTTATGGTGGCTGGTGTCAAACGCCGTGAAACTGTCGTTCGCCCGGCTTACCGCGACTTGAGTTTCGAATCGGAAAAACCTAGAAGCGTTATCAGTTTACTCAATCTTTCTGTCGCGATACTGATGTGAGCAAGAGTTCCATTTCGAATAGCCTCGATTTCGATTTAGCCCTTTCCGCTAGACTTTCCTTTATTCTTGTTTACATTTTTTTCCCGTGCCAAATCAAACTTTTACAACCGTTTTCTATATTAGCTTACTCAGGCTAATACTCCAGAATAGTGAAAGTTGAAAGCAGTATCTTAGAAAGTTTACTATGTACCTATAGAGACAATTTTAAAGGGGGCGGTAGACATTTTGCAAAAAAAGCTCTATACAGAAAAATCATACTCGGCTATGAAATAATTTTAAATGTCCTAAACGACAATATTGCAAAGATACACTCCACTCTTTAGAATAATCTTTCAACCACAATTTTTAACCTTAGCAGCTGTAAGTTGATTCAATAGTAAGTTTTATCTGTCCCTATGGTGATTATTTGGCGTATTATATCTATTAATTTTTAGAGGGAAAACGCGAACGATAAGAAGTACAAATTTATACAAGTGATGAGTTCTTACCTGATCGTTATCTTGTTGATCTTGACCGTAGGTAGGAGTATCACCATTAGGGGTAGTTGAGGCAGAAGGTCGTTGTGACGTTGACAGGTTGATCGCGCCGTCTCCGTCTGTGTCATGATCCATTATGCCATCGTCCTGAAATCATGAAATTTTTACTTTTTTTTACACTTTCCAAAAACTCAGTTTTAAAATTTTAAAATTACACTATTTTATAATAACTTGTTGAGTAAACGACTATGTGGAATTTTTTCCACTTCATACTTCTTTTCACAGTGGCATAAATTCCGCTTTTGTAACAGTGAACAAGCATTGCAAAATTAAAATAAGGTTAATTGACAATTACCAAATAAAATAAATAAATTTGACATATGCTTTACATGAAAATAATCAGTGAATCAACAACTGTTGATTCAATATCTTCCACAATTTCTATTGTCTGATACGAAACTGGTAACAATAATTACTGTCTAAACAGTTGTTACAATAAACATGACACATAAATTGCCATTGTCTTACGATTGATTGTATGTACATCGCTTAATTTTTTCCAATGTAACTCGAGCTGAATATTTCCAATGTATTACTTTCAGTTTTTATACAGTCATTCATAAAAAGTATGTTAAATTATTTTTACATTAAGAAGACCTCGAAGATAGACAATAAAAGATGACGCAAAAAAAAAAAGTAAGCAAAATAAACTTTTCTATTTACCTAGCATTTATAACTTGGATTTGTTTACCAAGAATCTTATCTTATATAACATCCAAAAATAACCACAAGACAACAAACTTTCTTGACAGTTCAAGCAAGTCATTTCGAAAGTCGAACCTAATTATTGTCTAATGCATTCCTCGAATCCTCATTATTCTCAATTAGGTGGGAGTCTACTGAAGTATGTAATAATGAAAGCATTAAAAATTGAACAGTTAAAATGTATAATACTTCATTTTTTTCCAGGGTCAGCGTCACTCAAGCTAATATTCACCAGCATTGATCTCGTATCCTTCCTTCCGAATTAAATTTCACTTCGAGGTCATACATCCACACTTAGCGTATACGGATCACCACAAAGTATCACGTCACTACTTTTATTAGAACATACGGCAACTAGCACACGAAGCCTACACAAAATGCTTCTTTATTCTTCACCATAAGATTTATTTTTTTTTACTTTAGAAATATATTTCCATTGCATCACAGAATGCACATACCAAAGTGAACGTTCATATAATAACGTACTTATTATCATAACATAATCCCAAACATGTTCAGAAGTGAAAATTTAACTCATGAGAATCAATGTTTCCAATCACTTCCGCTTCCTTTACTACAAACAGGAACCTGACTGATCATTGCATGAAAGGTTCCTGTCATTAGTATGTTAATGACAATTATTCAAGATTTCAGATCAAAAATTCAGATTAAAGATTCATTTGTATTTCTCTACAAATAATATTTATTTTCAATCATATTAGTAAGGATAATGAAGTCAAAGCCGAGCTTATCTTTATGTTTAAAGATACGACGATAGCGCCGCGCATATGTGCGTGGATTTAAACATTTCACGCGCGACAACACTGCGGTGCACTCCACGCGGTACCACTACCGATGATGCGACACTGGTAACACTTAGATCACAGAAAAGACCAGTTTTACGGGAAATGACCACAAAGAAAAATCTTTTGTTAGATACACAGAACGAGAGGAAATTTAAAAAAAAAGCAGGAAAAATAAAAGCTTACGTTACCGCGTCGAGAGAGTAGCGAGGACTAAACACTAAAAGCGGCAGAGGCATACCGAGCGGCCCAACCGGCGGGGCTGTTGCTTATTGTGTAAATATAAACAAATATCGTTGAAACCAACCAACAGGCCTGCTTTTAGTCCCCCTCAACCGCCCCTTCCCCTTACACAACCAAACGACCACCGCGTCTCACATTGCTCCCCTTCCTCACTTCATTTTCCCCTGACCCCTCAACCATCTCTTAGCTCCTGACTCAATACAAACTCGCATATACTCATACGAGGCATATCATATGCTATATGCTAACTTCCAACTCTTATGCGCGAGCACACGCTATATTTCTCTTAAACTACAATGTGTCGTCAGCTGGAGATGCAGCACTTGAAAGTTCCTTCAAGAATCACCAAATTTGTTCCTTTTCATGTTAATTTGTGAAATGTGTTTATCTTGAATTAAAAATACATGTCAGATATGATGTATGCGAGTTGGCATTGAGTCTGGGCCAATAGTTTGATCAAATTCATAATTAGAGAGTGCCTATACTTATTAGAAAATTAGGTTGTTGAATTGCATCTGTTCTTAGGGGTCTTGCATAAACCACGTGGCTAATTTTCAGGCGATTTCTACCCCCTCCCCTAACCGTGATTTTTTTTATAAGAAAAACTATATCAATATTTTAAAACATATTGTGGTATTATTGCATCATTTTGTTTTAGATCGAATTATTACTTACACATTTACTCTGTTCCGTTAAAGTGGCGATTAATTTGCCAATTGAAAATTAGATTTTTCATAAATCAAGTAGAAACTATTGGTAACACAGTGCATGATCTAGATTTAGTACCCTTGTAAACAATCTTACAACCCATACTTCTTTTTTTAGAGTAAATTGAATCCCATTTCTTGGTATAGGTTTCTAAATATTTTTAACAAACATTTCCAGGGAGTTTCTGAAGGGGCTCTAGTTTTAATCGGTTACACATTATTTATAATGCGTATCGTAAGACTAGTTTGGAACTTGACGTAACACAGTTCGTTTGAGAAGAAACAGACCGGCTAAGAAAAGCGCGTGATTCTTAGCTCGGGTCTATGTGGATGCTGTAATTTCATGCATCATGCGCTACTTAACACTTTAGTGATAAACAAACGATGGCATTAAAGTTCTAACGAATATATATATTCGTTTTCTGTATTTTGACTATCACAACATTTACTATCTGAACATAACTTTTATAGTTGCTTATAATGACAGATTTGAATGATTGAATTTTCTTTACTATGTTCATGTGATTACGGATATTCTACTACATTAAAATTTTGTTATTTTATTATTATTGCTTTTTGAAATTAAAAAAAAAATAGATACATTTGAATAAACGTTACAGGTCGCTGTTTATTAGAATCGTCACCTTGAGTATATCAAGATATTCGACCCAATTCTATAAGCTTATCCAGCTATTGTTAGAGAACTAGGTAGGCCCCAGATGATGGTGGTACTATGGGGGAAATCCGACCCAAACGCCGGTCCTATGACAACAAAACTTGAGGCAAAAATAGGCACAGCCGGCCCTCATGGCTTATGTACGCAGTACGAACCAAATATGTATTTATTAAATAAACATCAAGCCGTCGAAGAGACGGGATATTTCTTGCTTGCGGCGTTTTTATTTACGCCGATTGACTATTGGATTTGAAATAAAAAACGCTTGGGGTTGTGTAAGCAGAAAAAAAGGATTCCATCAACAGAGAAAGTGTACAGTGCACTTCTACCTAGTGTGTGTAACATTATTTCTTTGCAGATTTATTTCATGAGAAATTTTATATGCTGTGTACATTATTTTGCAAATTTTATTTTTTATCAACCATACTGTTACTAAAAAGATATTCAACAATGATCGCAATCATTTTCAAGACTCCGAATAAATTGCCACGAGTCATCTATATACATTTCGTAATATCTACCTAATCTACAGAACTGTCTTTAAATAACAAATTATTTTTTAAGAGGGGATAAATTGTGTATTTACAGACTGTTGCAAATCGAACTACATATAAGAATGTGACAAGGTGAAGGACACTATAAAAAAAGAGGTGCACCCCTCGCGTAGCTAATTTACTGAGTGCAGATGAGCCAGAAGGCAGGCGGACAAGTAAGACAATTCTGAAAGGGGAATGATCGCGTAGGGTTGAGCTAGAAGTAAGGAGATAATACAGGATGTCACATGAAAAGGGAGTCGAAAATGTGGTGGACTTGTCCTCGCACCACATTTTCGTCGTTGGTACTTATGTATACATATATTTATATATACATGATGTACTTACGTACACAGCAACGCGCATAGACACGGGCGCTACGAAACTATACGCTTTCCCGCTGGCCTCTCTAAATAATAAACGAGAGGATTTACCCCCGTCCGGTACGAAGCGGTACATAAAAATACTTGAATCTGAGAAATTAGCGAGGTAACGGGCTGTCGTCCGCCGTAGGGGTTCCCGGAACGCGGTCCAGGAAAAAAGGGGACCTAAAAGGGTTGAATTAATGTCGCGATAAATATATGATTTAAGGTGGAAACGTTTGCAACTCCGGCTAATTTTTTATCTCAGACCCGCGTTCGTCGGAGAGGGTTTTTACCCTAGAAGTAGGATGAACGATACCGAGAGGACGAGCGAGAAGGGAAAAGAGAGCGTTCTGGACACTCGGAGGCGGTGAGTAGACCGCTTATTTCTTTTTTCCAAGTAATTTACTACCGCTGAAAATTTGAGTCGACGCGCGCTTTTTAATAGTTTCGCGCACTCGCTGCAGGCACCGCTTTTTTCATACAAAAAAGCTGAGAGGTTTTACTCTGACGTCCAACATGGAGTACGATTCACTACATTGCTTTATCACACTACTTAAACTTCTGTGATAATAAGCTTTAATTTACAGGATGCTATTTTAATATTCTCAAATTTATTGCGTATCAACTAATTGTTTAAATATGAATTCTACTACGATGCCATAAACTTTATTTTTCAACATAGAAACGAATTGTAGACTGTGATATTTATTAGACCCCCTTTGAATTCTAAAATTGATTTGTTCTAGATTTGATTTGATTTACAAGCGAAGTAAGGCAGATTATAATCGAATTTTTAAAAGTCTACATTTTGAACTTTAACATAAAACAACTCTTTTAAACTTATGAACATTTCAAAATGTATTTAAAGAAAAAATGTGCGTATTTTATGAATGACCCATTGATGCAAAAGATCTAGAGTCGAAGAGCCTGTGTTTTAAACGGAAAACAAACAAGGTACATATCAAATTCGATACTGGAGAGGAAGATTTCTGCGAGGGTGAGGGACGAAATTAGATCCAGGAAAGGAAGAGGGTAACTCGTCTGTGCGACCGCAACAGACGAGCACGCACAATCGTATCGGCATTCGCCCGCTGGTAAATCTGGCTTGTATCCTGTCGACAAGGAATCCCGGCGGGGCCACAAACGCGTACTCCCCCAATTATCTTTTGCGGGTTGACGTGGGCGCAAAACGAAAGCCGGTCCACGTTACTTAGGGATCGTGCATGTATCAGCAAGTCATACGTGACGAAGTGATCGTCGAGAAAGTAACCCTTATTCCGGCACAAACCGAGAGTGCCAGCACACATGTATGTGTGATACACGAGTCGAGTTTCTCTCTGGATGAACGATGTACCTACACAGGGTGAGGAAACGTTTCCCTCGGACGGCGTCCAACCGCTTAGGTTCCGCAGCGTTAGCACTTTTTGGATTAACCGCTGGACATTAGAATACGGAATTGATATATTATGGCTACGCCCGGGGCCCGCAGAACGTATGAACGGACGGTTCCAGGAGCTATAACGTGGCTAGGATCTGCAAGAAGGGCGGTGGTCTCGGTTACACATACTCTTTAAGCATGACTGACTGCCATTCGCATCTTTCATCGCATTATCTAGACTCGTAAAACACTCCTTTATAGGTCCCGAAATGTCCCCTTCGGCCTCTTTCCTTGCTTTCATTCGCGTCCCTATACTGGTATCGTCTCATGATGTGGACAACACGTAAGATAAAGCAACGGATATGCCTTCTTTGAAAATTTATCATCATTTGGTACATTTAAATCCAAAAGTTTAGTTTTGAAATAAGGTGCTCGATTTTTTATCAGTCATCAAAATTCTCTGATCTTGTTTATAATCTTGAAGAAGAAAAGAAATTTCGGAAATCAAGAGCCTTCAGGGTCAATCTTTAATTATGTTCTATATATTCTTGTTTCTATTTAGAAATCACTTTTCAAAGTTGACCTAAAGAGGGTGAAAAAAGGAGGTAGAAAAGCGGTATGCAAAAGATGTACTTAAACTCCTGTGAGATTTTTCTGGGTCAATGAATTATATAAAACGTCCCTCAGATCAATTTGTATCAGAAGTATTCCCTCCATCAAAAGAAACTGCACACCGTATAACTTATTTTGTTAGTTTTTTTTTAGATGAAAAAGCGATTCGCTTTTTTGGGTAACCCTGAGGTTCTTATCTATGCTGGCAGAGATTTTATTTAGATCCTGGCAATCCAGGGCTATAAATGCGAAACGTTTCATTGCTTGGGTGACCAATCAGGGAGGGGTGGTTTCTGAGAGTGTTAGGGTGATCTCGATGTCCACACCTCTGTTGTCAGCTAATGCCAAGCCATTGTAGGGTCCAGCTCGTAACCAGGTTCAATATCTTGAGAGGGGGTGCAAAAGAGATGGACAAGAGGAGCAGGATAGAAGAAAGAACTGTCCCAACCGAGAAGTCAGGACCGTACGTATTAGCGAGGGTTCGCTCCATTTTACTCTTGGTCACCCCAATGGCTATCGGTTGACGGCAATCTGGTTAAATCTCTTCCACTATAAACGGCTAAACAAAGAGGTCTATTCTTTAAGTCTTGGCAACTCCCTAGCTCTTCATCCGGGATCCAACACTAAACTCCCTGGTACGCCCACGGTTCTTATCGGACTCTGTCCACCTCTTACTACCATCCATCTGGATCTGTTCCTTTTCACGGACTAGCACCGCTCTTTCAGACAGTTCTTAAATGGTCTTTAAGGCTGTCAGGAGCGTACATTTTTCTGTGGGGTATTGGTCACTTCACAATGCGAAACAAAGTAGAAGTACCCCACATAAAGAAAGATAGCGAAAATAAATAGATTAGTAGTTTTGTACAAGAGACGAAAGGATTTTCTTATCAACTGAATAAAATGTACAACTTTGGATTCAACAGATTGAGAAAAATACAGTCAATAACTAAAAGCAGAACGTGCATCAGAGTTTTATCAAGTTATGAAATGAGGTCGGAGAAAAATGTATATGCCTATCAATTTACATAAAGAATAATAAGAAAAGGAAAATATATGAAACGGAAGGACTGAAAGGATAGAGTTTCACAAGTAGGGTTGGGAAGCTTAAGGAGGTGGGTGGTAGAGCGTCCCTCTAGGTCCATAATAAAAGAAGGCAGATTAATGCTTTCGGTCTTGAATCCAATCAACATTATTCCGAAAATAGCCCGGCAGCCAATGCCCTTTCTACGCTTCGATCTGATATTATCAACAACGACCCCGAACTCCCGTCAAGTCGCTTCGACGCCTTTCTCTTTTCTCGATTCCTCCCTTTACGCTCCATGATAACCCCACCCCTTTCTTAAGTCCATGGGTGGATGATAAGTATGCTAACAAGAAAAGCAGCACGCTAAAGCAGGCGGCCGCCTTAGAACCGAATTAATACCTTGCTCGCATAAGCGCCATCGACTTCTCCGTCAATTTCAATGCCTACCAGAACCCATTAGCTCAGGGCACAAGCGACCCCTGATCAGCCAAGATAAATGTTATCAAAGAAAAAGAGAATTAGTTTAAAGAATTGGTTTCGTTGCTGATGCTTTTGCCTATTCAAATTTATTATCAGTGCTTCCATGATCACTTAAAAAGATTTTATGCACAATTTCTAGAAATTGGTTTAAATCCCTGTGATTTAATTTCGGAAATGAGATTCTTTTGATCATTTGGACATAAGCAGCAAATAGTTGTGAAAACAAGTTACATAATAATGAGATAATGCGGATAATAGGATTTGGCGAGATTCTTCTCTAATTGGCTTCTAAAAAGATGAACTCGGTTTTACTAATGGCTTCTAAAGATAACTTTGGATACTATAGGTAAGCTTAAGAGTTTTCGTAGGTTTAACGATGCTTCTGTGTGTATTCACTAGATTGAAATTGTAAAACAAATGTAAGAATCGGCTTTTCATGCAATTTTAAGTATGGCAAATTAAAATAAGGATTTGAAAGAATTCTTAAAATACTCGAAAGATAATAATTGATAGACCTATAATTTGAATTGAATGCATAAGAATTGTAACCGAAGTATTCGCTCGAACTGAATGGAACTCATCGAACTTTGGATGATTTATGAGGTAGAATTATGAATGGTCTCTTCTGTCTACGGGCGGCCACAAGCTATAAAAAAAAATATTGACCACATTCGGAGGGTTCATTCGCCAATAGAGCTGTTAAATTCAAGTACAACTTTCATTCGAAAGTCATATTTATATCTATATTTTAAATTTAAGCACAGTTCTGCACTAAAGTTTATGGGAATTCCTTGTACATAATTATTATCAAATTGTATTGAATTGTATTTTTCAGAAATATTCCATCATAATAAATGATAAATTATTTCAGTAAAAATATACTTTTTCTAAGCAGTAATAGTTTCTTTAGTGATTCGAGAGACCGTTATAAATTTCATACAAATTTAGTATAGGATTGTGGATTAAGTTCACTAAGGTGGGTTTTCTGTTGAACGAGGGATGAACTTGCAACTCACTCGATGTATTTACTGTGAGAACGGTCAGCCTTCGCAAGTTTCACTAGTGGCATGAACGGACGGACCGTTTTTCCTTTACCATATAGAGTAAATAAAGCACAAAGTGCGTTTATATATATATGTATGATGTATATATATATATATAAACCTTCTGTCGAGGCTACGCAAGTTCGCACGTTTCAATTCAAACCCGCTTGATTTATGAACTATCAAAAATTCTTAAAGATACAAAATTTTGTTGCTAATTGAAGAAATATTCTTGAAGAAGCAGAGCACTCGATCAGTGACACAAATGAATACAAAATTCCGTAATTTTTGAAGTAACAAAAATAAAAATATATCAGTATTAATATTTTGATAGGCTTGTTTGTGAAGGTAGCATAATGTAGCTCTTTCGAAAAGATGGATTAAAGTGCCTCAAGATAAGAACGAAGAGAGCAACGAGTAGAGAACGCAGGCTACCGTCTTTTGACTTTCAAGTTTCGAGGGTGCTCGGCCGTGTAGTGTCAATGAATAAAAATTTGCGGCGAGGGTGGCTCACGTTTGATGCCGATTTTAGAGCTCCCCTTTCCAAGGATTCTCGTCCTCCTGGCGTCCTTCACCCTCTCCAGTAGCTCGTTGCAGAGTCACAGCTCACAATCAGCGGTGGCTCGAAGTCGCACTTATTTTCGCTTGACTGCTTGCAGCCCCGTTCGACCTCCTCTGGTATTATCTATATTCCATAGGAGTAAGACGGTTTCGCCTTGGGATCATTATGCCGCGCCTTAAGTCGAGCTAATATGTCCTCCTTCCAACCTCTCCCAATCCACCCTAACGTATATCCTTACACCAACGTCACCGCGAACCAGAAACGACGCCATCGCGACATAGACAATTTAATGCCGTTTTATAAATTATACATCGCTCGCAGACTCGCAACTTCAGAGCAAACCGATTACCAGAGGCTTCTTCGTCTTTTATTTAATTCGCTCTTTCCTGATAATATATGATGCATTCTGGTAACTTAGACGTGCCAGAGCTTCTGCTTCAGAACTTTTTTTAGTTTTTATCAAAACTTTTCAAGCTTATATTCCAATTTAGGAAAAATTATCATTCACATATTTAAGTAGCAACGCTATTAAATGAGTTTATTTTCTTGTTTAGAAGCCCGAGAAAAACTACATTATTATGTTGAAAAAGTAACGGTACTTCTGTTTCGTGCACTAAATTTTATACCGTCATGTAATAATTCCACATATCACAAGCGAACTTCCCTACCTTATAACAGAAATACTCGAGAGTTTCCTTGCCCATAACTCCCATAAAAAAGTGGAACAAAATATAGAAGCATCATGACTTCGCAAAGCGTAGCGTAGAGAACATCACTTCACTGGAGCGTGTCAAGATGTATATAGAGAATACTTAGCTCAGTGTGTGTTGGGGCGCGAAAAAAGAATGGAAAAAAAAATGTGAAAGGAACTTTAGTGGGGAGGGATTCGATAATTATTCGCCGGTAGGCTTGAAAAATTGCCGCATAATCCCGAAATCAATACCGCGGAAGGATGTGAGAATAAGGAGACCCTTACACTGAGATATCTGGTCCCATGGTGAGAAACGTAGGGGATTCGTGCTTCCTCTAAAAACGAATATAAATACCGACTTCTTCCGCACGCCCTCGTATTATGAAAATAACGTATCGATACCCTAATAAGGAAACGATTGGATACGTTAGCGACACAAGCATCCACCACGTTGGACTATTATTCATAATGTCGTTCGGGTCTTTGCAAAGTGTCTGGGTTATATCTCGATGAGGGTTGGTACGGGTTGAAGATAAAGCATTGCAGATATATAACGAAAGCCGGGGTGGAAGAAGTACTTTCCGCTCACGATAGGCACTGCACAAGCTTCGAGGGCTGGATAATGGCGATTTTTTAATTTTTTAATTATCCTCAGAAGTTAGAAACATTCTCTTTGTTTGCTCGCATTCAAAGAATGATTTCCTTCCTTCTTCTAAAATACGAAAGAAAATTAATTTTCAGCTGGTCAGAAGAATTTCATTATAATCTATTAATTATGTATTAATAAAAATATGTATAGTTTC
Organism: Synergus japonicus; assembly: GCA_900474275.1. Lineage (NCBI taxonomy): Eukaryota > Metazoa > Arthropoda > Insecta > Hymenoptera > Cynipidae > Synergus > Synergus japonicus. The sequence goes on from UCOH01005707.1 coordinate 177,753, forward strand.
AAATCTCCAAGACTAATGCCGGTTTTTACTTGTGTGTCATATTATAAATGCACCCTTCATATAAAAAGAATTTTATCACTCATTTGAAAATGTATAAGATTTCCGTTCAATTACTCTTTTGATATTTCCTGGTGGGGCAAGATTAGAAAAAGAGGCGATTTTATTTATATACCTCGAAAGTTCTTTTTAAAAAACAATCTGTTTCCTTTTTTTATAGATAAATTTATTATGACATTTTGAATACAAATTGTAAATTTGTAAACAAATTGAGTGCTCATGTATTTATCATATCTGAAAAGTGATGTGGTAGAATATATTATACTTTTTAATATAAGCTTTGACGTTGAAAAAAGAAACTTTGATAAGATTCTATGAAACACTATTCCGCCCTTTGCACAATATCGTGGACTATCATCAGAGAGAAGAGACTGACGGAAATGACAGTCGTGTCCTTTAAATGCCAGAGCGAGTAATACTCGACTACGCATAGTATAAGTAAGGAAACTCGTAACGGGAGCAGAGAGAGCCGGGTGGATGTCTTCGTCTACAGATTACTTATGCACGAGCAGCCGCGACTCATTTCGAACTTGCAATGGGAGCCAAGTCAGAAAGCGAGCCAAACCAACGGAAAAATGTTTCTATTTAGTCCCCTAATCTCTTTATTAAAGGCCCTTTCTTCCCCATAAGAAGTGTCGGATTTCTCAGTATACGATGCGGTGGAAAGAAATCCAGACCACTTCGCTACCACCACGATTCTCTTCTTACTGACTCTAAACCCCAAGCGGGGAAAAATTGCGTCAATTACCCGCTGATTTCGGCATCGGATCCTTAGATTACCCTCCACCACGAATGCTGATCCTTTTCGTTTATTGAGCCACCACGTCTCCAAAGCGGCGAAGTTACTATTCCAAGCAACTAAACGAAATAGCATATATCGTTGTCATAAAGTCCTGCAGCCCATGTACATTCCAGGATATTCAACAAAAGAATAGAGTACTTGTATTACTTTTCCATTCATGACTTTAAAGAAACTTTACTACTTATCTAGTTGAGTTCATTATCATAACGGCCAGAGGTCCTTTATTGATCACTTTGACTTCGTAAAACAATTTTCTTTCCCTTTCAAAAGAAAAGATACTCAAAATGTCTAAGAAATTAATTTTTTTTTACCAGGACTTTTCCGGCTCGCTATACGATTTGTTTTTAAGTCACCACAGTATATAAATATTTAACTCTAAAATTACCTACTAAAAATGGATAAGTAGGTCGAGACTTTTGAGTTGTTCTATAAATAAGTCAGCAATAGTGAGGAATACATAAAAAAGAAGAGCATTCAAAGATTTATGAAAAAACCTTCTGCCTGTTATACGGGCCGTCGAGTGCTTCATCGCGCGAAATTTCTTTCTTTCAAGCTCTCACCCTCTGTGGATTCGGCATCTTCATTCCACCGTTCGATCCTCTTTTTCTTCGAGAGTGAGGAGACTACAAATAATTCCAAGAGTTATTCGTCGGCATATTTTCGATTATCGGCCAACGAAGTGTAATCTCGCTGTAAATGGAGGATTGTCTCTGTGCAGTAGAAGACGAGGTGCTACGGGCTCGACTGAGGGGGTGATGGGGGGATGATTCAGGAGTGAGAGGTTAGGGTCGGGTGCCAACCAAGGGGGTGAGAAGGCCGGTGGTACAGCCACCAGCGGCTCTTTAAAAGAAAGCGGGATAAACAGACAGTTTCACCGGAGGGAGGAAATGTAAATTTTCACCGAGGTGGAAGGAAGAGAAAAGAATAAGGGCTCGAACACTGTGGGTATATTGAGTGAACGACTATCCGTCGCCCAGCGACTCAACTTCTTTAAATTTCATGTGCCAATTGCATGCGTTTCTCTTTACCTCCTCTTTCTTCTAACTGCGACGAATAGGCGATATATTGTACCTAAATGCGTACCCATTCGATCCTTTCCAAGATAATTGAATTGTTGAGATATTGAAGAAGTAAATCGAAGATATGATTGTGTTATAGTTATGGGATAGATAATGATGCGATCGTAAAGAATTTTAATATCATTTGACATTGCACGAAAGAAATAGATTGAAATTCTTGTATTATTCAAATAAATTTAGAATTCTTCTCTACTCTGTCTCAGGTAAAAAAAATAACATAACATTATTAGAACTATAAATGTCTCAATATTAAAAGTTCTCTTTATTCTGCATTCCTTCTCATAAATCCAATTACGAATTTATTGATTAGAAATAATTCGCATTTCATCCCTACAAGTTTTTTTCACCCTCAATTCCTGACCCAATAAAAGAAAGATATGATGTTTGTCCTCATTCGCGAGTTCCGCTTGTTAAAAACCTTAGAGATTTCGTGTCCAAGGATTTCAGTACATATGAATCAAGAGAGGACCTTTTTGCCCGTACGTGGCAGGAAGGTGCTGAAAAATTCAAAACCCCAAGTGGATTTTGCCGCGCCTTGACGAAGCGAAAAGGGATGCACGAGAATGATATTCAGACGGAAGGGTGGATCGGTGTCCATGGTGGATAAAGTGAAAGATTCTCGCCCGTCGCTAGATGCCACGTGACAGGGGTTGGCTACAGGGGTCAGGGGTGGGTGGTCATGATACGTGCCGAGAATTACAATCTTTAAGACCGAATCGAGACCTGATCCGACGGAAGGCGAGAGCAACTGTCGCTGAATAAACACAAAGTCCAGTTAAAGTCGTAATAAATGTCTTCTTCTTTCCGATGTTTTTTTTTATTCTTTACTCGAGCCTTCTTTGCTTACCTTTCTTTCGAGTTATAAGACATAAGACGCCAGAGGGTGAAAATTGACAGTTTTATCGACACTTGGTCGAAAACTTGAGCAAAAAATTGCCATACCTACTGCACATTAGAACAAAAAGGAACGAACTTTATCAGATAAAAATATAATTTTATTATTATCTTCTTGTATTCTTTATAATTAAATGAATTGTAAAATCTTTTGATAATTTAAAAATATGTTGTAAATGAAAGTACTCTCTGTTCGAAATAAATGGAAAATTTAAAATATTGGAATTCGAAAGAGCTTGTATTGGAAATACCAATTGGTAGATTTACTCCCTAAGTTATTCGTTAAAATGTGCAATAAACCTTCAATAAATCCGGTACTGAAACAATTTAATTGCTAAATGTGTAGAATTGGTATCGAATCTCTAAATTGTTTAGAGTACTCACAATTCGAGTTTCGATTCGAACAATCAATCTTTTAGTTCAAGGTAAGTCTGATTGAATATAATGTTGATATTTTTTGTAAAAAAATTATATTTACAGCATTAAATCGATCAGCCCAGAGATGTTATCGTGTTGAATTTACCGTGATAAAGGCGGAATTATAGTTGCTATGTATTTAGTGATAAATGTGGAAATCGAATAAGGCAAAAAGGAAATATACTCTGATAATAGTGACACCAGGCACAAATCGTAATAGATATCTTAAAATCCATCATTTCATATCTTATCAAGATTCGAACATTCTCTCTGTAAATTTGAATTAGTTATAACTTTTACTAATATCAATTAGAGACGTAAGTCTAGTTATAAATAAATTTTTTCTACTGATGATCAATAAAAAATATTATAATTCTAACTTTTTTAACTATTCAAAAATAACACAAAATTTGTTTGAACAAATAGACTTCGAAAGCATCTTGGCAGCTATTCTGTTAACGACTAATAAGTAAAAATAGCAAACGATGTGACTCAAAAGTATGCATTAGAGCGACAAATTCCACTTTGCGTGCGACCAGAATCAACAAACGCTCTAAAACCACCTAACTTGATGCCTCAAAGGCTTCAGCGAATCGTCGTACGAGACAAACATCCTGGAGTAAGTTGAAACCTATTTCTCACTGCTGGGTCTTAATATTAACGAATCCTCGCAAATATTTACCAAACATCAATTCAAAATTGATTCGCGTTGCTCGCATGCACCGAACACTGCATCGCTGATATATTTGTGCTTATTATACTCGGTCTGAACAGAGGGATGTTGGCGGTGAGCCAATTAAATTAAAATCGGCGTACCGACTTCGAGGCAAGAATGTGTATATGAAATAATTACAACATAACTCGATGGAATCATGGGCAGCGATATTTACGTAAAATCGATAACTCATCCGGAAAATTTCAAATAAAAGAAAATTACTTAAGAACTTTACATTAATGTGTATAATGAATAGATAAACAACTGGCGAGTTTTATAGATAATAACAACAGATGCACGAATATGGGTTACATTATTAAAAGCGCAACATAAATTTTACTTGTTAATAGAAAGTAGTCCTGGTCATTGTTAATCTCATTTACCATACCAAGAAGGTGGTAAAGTATCATTGGCATCTAAGAAAAATAGCAATCCCTTAAAATACTAAAGTTTAGTTGAAATAAGAACCAAAATTTCTTATTAGTTGAAATTTTCTTGCCCTCGTGCAATTAATATTCATCAGCGGTCAAGCACGCACCGTAAGACGGGAGTCGGGTAAAAAGATAGCAAAAATTCCCTAGCATGGGGAAAGTAAAAGATAAACGATGGCTGCAGGTCGTTAAAATAATAAACGTTGTTATTGAATGGAGTGGCGAGGATAGTCGAGTGCTGGTACAAAAATTTGAATTTCTACCGCTCGAAATCTGTCGTTCGCGCATTACTTGTCCCTCCTTTTTGAGATTCCCTTCCCTTTGGTTTTCCCTACCCTAGTATGCTATAGTAGCAATATCAGGGCGACTCGGTATTATGCTATTTTCAATACTGCAAGCGGCTGCTACGACCACGAATAGTACCATATTAAAGCCAACGAGTAGAAGACGCCGATACCATTCGACGTTCCTTTTTTATTTTCCTCTCGCTATATTTGCATACGTTGGTAAAAAAGGAGACATATAAGCGCCCATACCTTCCGGGTGTCGTGTGGATCAAGAACGGAGATGAAGGGGTGGTTTGGTTATAGCGGTGACGTATTACAGGGGTCGGGGACGTAGTTTGGCAATCTTAGGGGATTCCGTGGATACAATGGGATCTCAATACATCACCTCACTTATCCCGACTCCCACTCATGAGACCTCTACGGAGTTCTAGATGCCGTAATAGCTCAGGAGCTGGTGTAATAGCTGCCTGCCACTGTCTGCACAACCAACCCATGGAATCGCGAACATTTCTCCCGACCTTCCGGGGTGTTAAGAAGATCCGGACACCAAGGGAGGATGAGGTATCGGAACGCAATATAACAGTCCTGAGATATTAAACTAATAAGTAGTACATTTATTTTTTTCTCAATTTCGCTGATTGATCACCGATCAACATTCTTCACCGTTTTCTTTATATTTATCTGCTAAGGAAAATCATTTTCAATTATTAGTTTTTTAATGTGATACCTGAAAACCTGAAATACCTTTCCAAGCATACATTGGTACCTTAAACGATTTTCTAGTGAGCCAATCTTGGAAATCAATGACGTTGATTTAAAATAGTTTCTTGACAATCAAGTCTCTCATGAAGATCATAAACAACCCAAAATTTCTAGTGGTACCAAAGCGAAGAAACCTACTCCTCATTCGATACATCACTTTATCTTTTAAAATCCAAGGAAGTTACCTATTCCAATCCCAATGAAATCTCGATCACCAATCAGCAACCCCCTACATTGTTCCGTCAATTGATATCTACCTCATAACTGACGCCTCAACAACCCAAAGCCATCGCGAGCGCGGTGCTTGTCTTATTAAGAAACTTCTAGCGCCTGCAACGGACATCACGTAGCACTTTGAACGCGATGTCTTTTTCTCTCTCGAATCGAGGCGCGGCGTTAATTCATTGCAAAGCTACCCTAACTCTATACGTGAACAGTGCACCTCCGATGCTACGTGATGGTGAATACCTGGTGTCATCCTGCATTCCGCACGTGAACGACAGAAGGACAGAAAGAAAGAACCAACCAACCAACCAAGCAAGCATCTCCAACCCAAACCAACCCCATGTCTCTAGGTCCGGGAGAAGGTGCGCAGAGAAGCGCATGAACGTCGGGACGTTGACACCAGAGGGGTGGATAGGACGTTACCCGTCGACGTAGAATAGTTTTGGGGTGAGTGTGAGGCGCCCCAAACACAGAAGACGTACTCCTCCACTTCCACCTTCGGAAAAGGAGAACTCGATATTGCCTAACGCCGACGACGTCGTTGTAGTCGTCGTCGTCGTTGTCGTCGTTGAAAGGCGTGGCGATGTCGTGTTCGCGCACCTTCGCACCTGGTGCGCCGCGAGAGACACGCCTCCCGCGGAATTCGCTAGGTCCGCCTACGCTCTCTCGCTTTCTCTCTTCCTCTTGCACTCTCCCTCCCCTCCTTACTTCTCTTCGCCACTCTGCTGCTGAATCCTCTCCTCTTTGGCACAGCTAGATCTGGGATCTCTCATCTCTATTTTCTCCCTTCTCCTTGCTCTCTCCTCTTTTCACTATTCCTATATACTATTCACCTACCCCCAAACCACTTTTCCTCTTTCCTTTCTCTGCTCTCTCTGCTTATCCTCTCCTACCACTCCCTATTTCTCCTTTGCTGTCGTCTACTCCTGGGCACAACTAACTATCCTAGTTTAACGTCCCCTCTCCCAACGCATGCACACACCCGTTTGCGAGAAGATGCGCGTATATTTCAAACACGATACGAGACACCGATACGAAGACACTTATTCTCACACATTTTCAAGTGCAAGGTATCTACGCCTCAATGCGCGCGCACTATTCTCGTTACCCTCCCCCTCTACAAGTTGGTATTGGTACCACTAACCGCCCACCCGCGAGTTACGATGTCCTAACCACGTGACCCCTTCCCCCTGCAAGTGTGTGTAAGTCAATGTGCAGGTCGTAGCCGACTATCCGTGAATGCCGTTTCCTTTAGTCTGGACATTTGGTCGTAACGAGAAAATGTCCCTTCACTTTTTTTTAGAAACCGAAATGCTAGCTGGACTCAGAAGTTGCAATCGCACATTTTGTTATCATTTACAGCACTGTTGCAAAATTTTAGTAGGGATGATGGACCATTGCGATGACAATGGGGAACTACGGATTTAGTACAGCTCGGATTTGAAATGTGTTTTCGTCGTTTTCGACGAGACTCGTTGCATTCAAGATGCGACGACTTTTGTGGTTTATGTGACTGTTTTAGATTGAATACTAACTTGCCTGGAACCATTCCTCAAACACGACATTTTTCTATCATCACATTTATTGTTAGTATTATCTGACAAAAATATTTATTAGAAAGATTTACGTACACAATCGGAAGTGTCAATAATTCCACTACACTTTTACTATAATGTAAAAGTACTGTATCTTTAAAAAAATAGATAGTAAGGGGCCGTTCAGAGAAAATAAGCTATCGATGATTAGGAAACTAGTGTTAAGTAAAACTTAAACAAACCCTAAACACCTAAACAATCACCTTTGGTTCGATTACAGGTATGTTGTTAAGATTAAACAGAGTAACTGGTATTTCGAGTTAATGTTGACAATATTTCTACCTCTCAGATGTGCAAGCCAATAAGGTTGGGAGAAAATCGTTGTAGCCTAGGAAAGTTGGGAGAAAGTGATGGGAAAGCAGCACCGAATGAAAAGGGGTGCCGAAGTTCTCCTGAGTTGGTTGGTCGGCGTCTCTAAGATTTTCCCTCACTATTCATCACAACGGATATTACCGGTCTAAGTCAAGAATAAGGTGCATCCCATTTAAAGAAAATAAAGGAGTAAGATGGAAGATGAGAAGGGAATATGAGGGGATATTGTAATAAGCTTAATACCTGTTACATAAGCACTATTTCTGACTGAAAGACCATAATAATTATATTCTTACTATCTCTGCATGAACAGTGAACTCACAAGAGAAAACAAGCTCATACGAGTGCGTAGGAGACAGCTATTATGCACAGTTTATGGAAATGTAGATTTCAGGCGCGATGAGGGGAGCGCAATTATTTACAAAGCTCGCAGCTTCATTAAGACACTAATTATCACCATGCATGCGTATGCATGTAGCAAGCATGAAGGTATCAAGTACAACAACGCAAACGGGAACCCCCAGGAACTTCCGACGTTTTGCCTTCCACTATTGCTACGAGAAGCAGCATTAGCACGCTTCAGACATCTATTTACAAGCTTGCACGTCCCCGTTACGTTGTTAGATCTAAGTTGATTCGGTTGCCTTAGGAAAGTTCACTGCGAGGCATTTAACGGAGGAGAAACTAAGTCTCTGAATTCCAAACTATCGCATCAGCAGACTTGACACAAAAACAATTATCCTTCAAACCCTCATCAAGAAGTTGCCACTTTCATAAAGTATATTGAAAAAAAAGATAAGCATTTCCAAAATTACGAGTTTCTATCTGGACCTTGAATGGAGTTGAAGTATAAGTTCTTTACATACTAGTAAGATACTTAAAAAAAATTATTAAAAAAATTTGTTATCTAACGCGTCTGACTATAAGCTTCTTTCACTACTTGACAAATAATGATAATTTTTTGTAATGATATAATAATATGATGTTTTTTAAAGTCTCTAATTGTCTGACCGAAACTTTCTGTTATCACTTGTGCAAAGTTTACAACGTCTGACTACAACTTTTTATTCTACTGATAAAATGATTTATATCAGTATTCTGAAATGATATAGCTTAGTTATTTCTTCGAAAAGCTAATGATTTGCAAAATCTGACCCGACTTTTTTGCGTCAGGTTTTCAAATCTCCAAACCCAACCCGAAAATTTCGTGTTTATTTTGCAAGAACCCTGACCTAAAGTTTTTGCTTTAAATTTATCAGTCCGCAGAGATAACGCAAAAGGTTTCGAATCGGGTCTATTATTACAAATAAATAACCTTGAACCCGAACAAATCGGGTCGGCTTCATATCTTGGAACCGTCTAGTTAAAACCAATTTGTCTGACCATAAATGTCTGTTACTACTTGTTCAAAAGTTACAATTACTAAAGCATCGTCAATGCTTTTTGAACAGTAAAGCTACAAAATATAAAACGAATGATTATTTCTCATTTCCGACTGAATATATGGGGCTTGTGGATGGGTGAGGGTTGTTTAGACAGAGAGAGAGAAAACAAGAAGAAGATGAAGAGGAGGTAAAAGCACGTGGTACAGGCGACGCGCGCCACTCTGATGCAGCTATATGTCTATCGAGCTTCCCACCCTTCATCCCCCCCACTTGTTGTGCTTTAGCGTGTTGTGTTGCTGTGTTACCTTGTATATCGAGAAAGCTCAACGCCAGCTAGACGATGTTTCCCATTCCATGAATCAACAACCCCCCGAATCAACAGGCATTCCGCTGACGTTCACTGTTTCCTCTCCCAGAATTTATTTTCTGGCCGAAGCAAATAAAAAACGATGATTAATTCATTCGCTTTTCAATAGGACCCATGAAATCAAATAATTTTTTCATTAAAATATCAGTGGCTCTTCACTTTTTCGTCATATTTGCAGGTATTTTGTGTCAACCGATTCGTGACACATAATCCTGTAAAAATACGATTTTTTTCTTTTATAATTTTAAATTATAAATATAAAGCTACTTATCCGGTTATACAGAAATTATTGTGTAAATGAACAAATTTAAATCTCTTTGCTATGTAATCTAACGGAGAACCTTGAAGGGAATGTACGAATACGTTTGAGAAGAAGGGCTAGAACCCTAAAGGGAATATCTTTCCATCACATTCAGCCTTCTAGTCCCATCTCAGTAACCTCAAAACGAGCAAAATGGTTATGAATTAAAAATTTTTTGAATACAATAGAAAGTGAAGTGAGCATTTAGATTTATGTCCCTGAAGGATCGCTTTTAGGGATTTTTAGAACATATGAGGTCGTATTTAGAACAAAAGAGTTTCGTTTATCTCAAGTGGACGATGGACAATTATGGAATTCAATGGCGGACTGGCAGTGCTCCAAAGTGTATTCAGTAATAATTCGCGGTGCGCTTTCTCCATTCCTTGTATCACGAGAATCCGAGATAAAAGTGGACATCCCTCCGGTATTTTCTCGCTTAAGTTAGAATACTGAATCGTAGAATACCAGGTACGCCACTTTGTATGCAAGGAGTACAGCTATTCATCTCCCGATCTCCGGCAGTCCCGACCTCCGGATATAAATTAGCTTTTGTTTAGCATTCAATGCAAGGCACCTTCTACCAACCAGCCAGTCAACCCCCGACAGTCAGCCACCCACCAGCAATTCCCAACTAGGCACCCAGCAATCCACTGCAATTAATGTAGCCACTACTACCTGCCTCCGGGTCGAGCCAATTAAACATTTGCGATTGCCTTGAAAAGGAATCGTTTTGGCGTTAAAAGGAAATTAAATTCCCCGAAGAACCACACTACGATGTTAGCCAAAGATTCTCGAGAATTGCTCCGAGTTGGATTCAGACCTACTGCGAACCTTTTTAAAACGTCATCTCTTCTTCAAAACTTTACTCAGAGTCAGAAGAAATTTGTTCCAATTCGCGAATTGTTTCTAGAAGATTATAGTGTGTAAGAACATCTTCACAGAATGTTTATTTGTAAATTATGAATGGAAACAAAAAAATTATCACACCCATAAAGTTTATTCCATATTTTTTCGAATATCTCGAATATTTTCTCTAAGCAGTCTGTTCAAACATTTGCTGTACACTAAGTTACGTATACCCAAAAAAATGAGAAAGTTTCACGGCAAAAAAAAAACGGATACTCGATCGACGAGGGAAGCAGAATAGTCATATAGAGAATTTCGAGGTGAAAAGCTTAAGCGAATGTAGAAACTCAGAGGTGGAAAGGCGGAAAGCCAAGGTAACTAGCTTGGAATAATTAATAAATGCGAAAATGCATTAGTATGCATCGTGGAGGGTGAGTTCCTACAAACTAGAGTTGGATAAGTCTGGACCAGGGCTCGACCCGAGAATTATAAAATAATAAAGAGAAAATTACGTAATGTGAGGATCAGATGAGAATTAGAGGACAACGAGAATGGGGTGAGCTTCTCAGTGCCTCGGAAAACGGCGGGGGTGCATCTAGCTAAGGAAGGGGCGGCTTGAGGACTAGACGTCTTAATGTCTACGTCTGAAGCAAACTCTTACACGTATTTCCGATAACCCCGCTACTATCGATTTCAACTAAATCGAATTTAAGGTAGGAAGAAAGTTATACAATTCTTTTTACAAAATCATATCAAGCTTTTAATTAACTTTCTTCCTAATTATTTTTATATATACCTTAAATTATTTTCAGCGATTTTTTACGGTATTAAATGAAGTTTAGAAGCGATAATGAAGAAAAGAAGATTGCCAAGATTTATCGAAATGGGATAAGATCTAGAGAACTCGCTAATCAAAAGCACTAATTACTAGTCTGACAGCGTGAGCTCGTCGAGACTTTGTAAATGGTAACAACGTTATGTAATTAGGTAAAAAGTTCTGTAATCAAGAAGTAGATCTTTCGCGACTCTTTTACACGCCGTCTGGTAATACCTCATCTGACGTTTTCGTCCTCTCACCCTTATTCCTAGTTTCACTAGGAAAGCGTACGTTCTGCTATGCATACCTTAAAACCCAAGGGTTGGACTGACTAAGAACTGATTTTACCCCCATTTTAAAATTTATTCTCCTTCCTAGGAAATTCTACCTGAAGTTTCAATTATGAAGGAAGATAATTTATTTCACAAGTCAATTATTAAAATATATCAATATGTAAAGAGAATTTCAGTATTTCAAATGCGCGGATTGTTTTTATGACATACTTTTTGGAATGTATTTGCGAAATTTGAAACGCGAATGTAATAATGCAGATTAAGCTCACCCATACATCATAGTCGAGTCAGCTTCTTAGAAAGCCGGGTGCAGCTAAACGTGTTTCTTGACTGAGCCGATCGCACTATAGTCTTAGTCATGGCGGAGTAATTAACAAACAAATACTCATTCGAAAATTATATATACGTGACTTTAGAGTAGATAATAAGTTCAATATTCACGTAGAGGTTGATAATAGATGTAATAATAAAGAATGAATCATTTTTATGCACAATCGTCATTGCTACTAGAAGTAATTCAGAGGAAAAGTAGTAAAAATACTTTTGATTAAAATTTTATGTAAACAGTATATAGAGAGCACTTGAAATATAAGAATAAGAAAAATAATTTCAAAAATAGCTACTGAAAATAAAACAAGACAATCAAGTATGCCAAATAAACATAAATTCAAAGCAAATGACATTGAATTATATTTTTTCAAGATTTATGAAATTCTTGATTGATGATTGTTTGAAGTTTTAATCCATGTGCAACAAAATTAAATAAGTTGTGAAACAATTTGCGCACATCAGATGTTATCTTTTGTTTTTACAAATAAACTGTAGACTACGTGTGTGCTATGCAAACCTTCCACTCCAGATCATTGTGAAGCATGCCATATCTTTACTTTATGTTTTTTCTTTCTACTGCAACATTTGCGTGTTAGAATTAGAGATGCAGTTAGAAGAAAAAAAAAACACGCGTAGATTAGATTTTCTTTGTTTCTAGTGAGGTTAATACAAAAAGTAATTCACTGCTAGGCTTTATCTTTAGTAAATAACGATTGTTTTCTGTCATGAATAATAATTCATTTTACCATTTATAAAATTTAATAACTGAAAAGAATGATCAAGTTTAGAAATGAAAAAGAAAATTTTTTTGTTACAGCTTATTATGTTAAAAAAGTTTAAATAGATTCGTAACTTTAATTGATTGATTTCTGGAAAGCAATTGAAGTGAATGAAGAAAATCAAGAGAGGGCCTAAAGTAACATGAATCATGAGGACAAACAGAAAGTTTATCGATGCCCTCAATTCATCTCTTGGTCAAGTCCTTCTCATGTTAATATAGTGCTCCTCGAGGACACAATAACCTACTAATTCCGTCCATTGTGAAGGGAAGATATCTCGAGGGAGTAAAACACTCTCAGACTAGTTTCTCGCCTTACGCTCGTTTTCTCCCTAATCAAAATCAACCCCCGGCTATATCACTCGTACCATGAAATTTCTACGCGCTACCCTTCTTCTCATCCTGATTTTGTTTCTCTTTTTAGAAAGATAACTGCATCAGAGTGGGTTTAAGTACATTTGTTACATCTGTTGAGATATATATGAAACTAAAATTATTACTTAAAATGAAGAATGCACGGAATGTCCGTAAGCTCGTAATTTTAGACTCGGCTTAGTTTTTAGATTAATTAGCACTTTATTAGCACTCAGCCTAACTCGAAAAAAGTTTTTTATCCAAAATTGAAAGCAAAAGTTATCTCAGAGTTGCTCGATAGAGGGAAGCTGGAATGAAATGAAAATAAAACGAGCATAATAAGTGTTAGTGGAGTAGAACATCCTCTATAAGAGAAACAGTCCAGAAAAAACAAAGTAACTCGAATCATAAATATGAGAGCAGAACGAGAAGGTGATAAGTATATGAGCAAGTAGTCATCGTGGATTCGCGAAGGGTTAGAGTGTAACTCGAAGAGACGTTAGGAGGAAGTAGCGTCGGGCATTTTTGTTCCAGAGCCACAATGAGGTGCCGGATTTCTTTTTCCGTCCCCGGGTAACCTTTATTCTTGTAAGGCCGGAATTACAAATTCCAACCCCTGACCCTACCGCCTCTTACTTATTCCCCCGTGTCTTGTGCTTCGTCGCGATAGCACGTTTTATTGTTAAGGTGATTTAGAATCTTGAACGGAAGGCGACCATTTCTAGATACAAGCCCGGATCTGCGGACTGCGATTAGTGTAGTGAACCTTTTTTATTTAATGAACGTGTCAAAATTTTCAGATCAAAATTTAAAGTTTTATTTATGTTTCTTCAACTCAAATTTTTCATGAAACACCACACGCAAAAAAGTAAATGGCTGAATTTACCATTTAAAATAGTTAAGATGCGCTCTAAACGCATGTTTCCTGAAAATTAGTCAATTTTACTATTTGAAATTGTAATTTGTGCTAAGAAAATTGTAAACCCTGATATTTTCGTTGTAAAAGTTACAATTTGAAATAGTAAAACAGACTAAATTCCAGGAAAAATGCGTTCAGAGCGTGCAGTGAAATAATTTTACAGGAAATATTCAACTAAATAATTCTACATGAAATGGAACTATAAGTTTGATCAAATGACAAAAACTCTAACGCTTGAGCTTTAGCAACGTTTCAAGGGAGTTTGAATGCTGACATAATATCGAAAGTTAGATTCAAAGATGCGAATCTAGCCGATCGAGTTTGAAGTTTGAATGACCGCGAGGGAGAAAGCGGATCGAAGAGTACGGTGATCGGCAAGCATTTAACCCCGTTTAATAGACTGTAAACGCAGCAGGAAAGGGCCGTTACCACAAAATTTAATGGACAACTGATACTAATCCCCTGGGTACTTACTTTTCGAGTAACTAATCGAGATCTGTTAACACCATGCCGTAAACCCCAAAGCAATACGTGACATGAAATCTCGGACTATAATATCGTCTAACATCACTCAATGTTTCTCAGTCAATTTATCTCGAAATATTGAAAAATAGTAAGATGTTTTTCTGTTTAAAAATATCTTGGACTGCCCCACAGTTAAAAAAAAATAATTTTGGAAAAACTTACACTGGGTCGGCCGTGGCCGCGTGGAGTCAGCTGCCAGGGGACTGTTGCTGGTTGAAAGTGTTCCTTTCCCCAAGATCCGTTGTCAAACGGGTTTTCGCCAATGTGCCCCTGAAAAAATACAATATTATGAAGATTTTTCCAAACACTGTAGATTTTAAAATCTCTTCTCATATTTCACTCAAACTGAACACATAATACTCTTAAAAAGTAGCTAATATTCTGCTACACGTCAATACTCTACGTTTAAAAGCATACATTTTCCACTTCCTTTCCAATCTGACAGAATTTTTCTCTACAATTTCAACAAGTTCAAGGATTCCGACAGCGCACGTTCTGTTACGTATGTGCACAGCTAAATGCTTTTTCATGTCACCCCGTTGCACTTGCTTTGTTTCACTTTTCAATCGTTCGAGGAGAGATTCCGACTGTATAGGAAATTCATAACATCCGTTAATTCGGTAAATGTACTTGGATGTGTACTTTTATTGTCTTGAACTGAACACTTTCCAATTTTTTACGCCAATCGTGAATAACTTCCAGGCAAAGTGCGTTCGACGTGACTTTGCTGCCTAATGTCAAGACCCCCTTCTACTTCTCCGCGACTTTACACCCCATAAGCCTTATTTTTCTTTTAACTTTGCCTCTAACCTAAAATCTCCCGGCGGCAAGGTGGCACGCGCATAAATCACGCAGTATAATGAGAATACTTCGTCTTCGGGTGCTTCGCCCTCTCGGTCGCAGACGCATCCCTTACGGGTCGGCTATTATATTTTTTTATTTCGCAAAAAGAGCCACAGGGAGCGCGATTATTTCCCAGAATTTTTATGGGAAAATGATGTAAACAATCTCAAGTAGACTCCTCAGGATTTGGAGGGTAAGCGTATGATTTTCATCTCGAGACTATAAGTATTTGGAAATGAGAACTTTCTTTATTTGTTTCGCAATTAGTTTCTACCCTTGTATACAATGCTAATAACTTTCTGTAAAATATACTTGTGAATATTCTAAATTTTCATACGGAAATTTAAATGTTTTTAAATATCCATATCTCAAAATTTTTACGTTCATTATTTATATGAAATAAGATTAATGTTAGTTTGAAAATTAGAACGCACCGTGTGGGTGGATTAACGACGAAACAGACAATTTCGTAGAAAGATAGAGGTCATTAAATTTTCAGGCCTATGAATAGAGTAGTGCAACGACTAAGCAGTTATAATACATAATCGTATTTTGGCTGAATGAAATCAAACTAAATTGGATAAGAAATCCGCGCAACGACTGTGCAGAAAGTCACTAATCTTACAAATGTCTAGTTAATGCCAACTCAAGTGCTAATAACTTCTAGGAAATTTAATGCAGATCAGTTTTGTATTTAACGAGAATAAAATAGTGAAATAACAATTCCAGTTAATTATTTTCAATTAATTAATTAACTTGAAGTTTTTTTCTTTATTTTGAAATCATTCAGTGAGTTGTGAACAATTTTTTGTATCTTGCATCATATATATATATATATATGCGAATGGTCAATCGATGTATGGAATCGGTGAGGGCGATACTCGAGTGTCTTGCGTCTTGTGTCGAGGATGCAGATATAAACAGTGGTGCATAAAAATACTGAACCGGATAGCGTGAATAAATGCACAGAGGCTATTGAGGCACATTGTGTGTGCATGAGCTCATTTGCATGAGGCAGCGTCAGTGCAGCTGGACATATAACATGAAAAAAAAAACTCGCAAACAAAACATACAAATAATTATAATGGCAATGTGTACGTAAACGTCGAGGAAGCAACGAATGCATTTCTTTTCAAGCCGACCTGACGACTCTGATATATGACAATGGCTTATACAAAAAAAAATGTACTCAAGGAACAAACAACTATTTTTCTTAAGTATATTTTCCAATAAACACATGGCAAGTTAATAAATAAACTACTTCATAAGTTGCATACTTTTGAACGAATCTGAGCAAGCTCATTTATATGCATGCCTTATGTATATTTAAATAAATCACAAAATGCCGGAGAATACAAGTGTCACTGATTGCATGAAAAATATAGAAAAATTCAAAGTCTCTCGGAATCAGACGCTAAACAAAGTAAAGTCTTTTCCGGTGAATACCTTGAGGCGAAAGATATGACTATGATCATATTTTTCAAAGGAATATGACGATGTGTCACGTCGACTTCGTGAGCGCAAGGCGTATTTAAAATTCTTGAGGTGACTTGGAGAAGGTAGCTTCCCACCTCCCCGCTCGGAGAGTGCCACGAGGGTTGTAATTGGCAATATCTATCGAATTTTACGATAAATCTCAGGAAACCCCAAAGGAGAGGGAATCGCGAGTAGACAGGGCAATAAAACACTGCGGTAGTATCGCGAGAGGCCGGCATAGCGCACCATGCACTTTACGACTTATCTTATCTTTTGAATTAGCCTGTGGTAGTAGCTTCTTCTTAGGTAGAGGGGTTTGCAAAACTACGATAACATGCTGTGCAACCCGTTCGAGCTGGCTGCATCCGACGGAAACTGAAGTATCCTCCTTGAAGGAAGTATTTTTACCACTTTGGTAGTAATTAAATTCACGTAAGAGTAGACCGATTAGCGTAAATATAAGGGAAGCGTCAGTAGAAAGGAGCCGCGAATGTGCAAAGCTTTTTGTTGAAAATTATGGGAAGGTGAATAGTATGTAAACAAGATAAGGTTTAGTGCTACAAGGAGGCTTGCAATTAATACAAAGTATTTTATACTCGTTCAGGCACTATAAAAAAAAAGAGTAAATAAGAACGGGATTTTGTGGAGAAAATTTTCCCTCCATTTATTTTCTTCTGATATGTAACCGCGCAACTATCAATGCAAAGTTAAAAGATGATATGGAAAATCTCGATCTGTTAGCGAATAATGCAGGCATTATTTGTAGAGACATTTGCATATGTCAGACAGAACGTAAGCATAAAACGTCCCGATAAACAATGCTTTATAAGCTAAACACGTGCACGTACATCAAGTCAAAGGCACAAATAACTTTTTGTCAAGAGTCTCATCAATAGAGGCAATTCTTCTAATGTACGATAAATAATCTATCATTCATTTTTAAAGTTCAAGTATAACTAAACAAATCTTTTTTCATTATGACAACAGGATTTATGTTCTCTATGGTATAGCCAAATTGATAAGTTTGAGTTAAGAAGTCGGCTTACTTTATTCTGTTAGATCCGCAACTGTCTGTGATTGAAATCGCATACTCAGGCCTTGAAGTATGTACTCATACATACTTTCCCGTGTAAGTGTTAGGTTCGGTCGTGTTCGATTTATGCAGTCACTGTTCTCAGTGTTAATCGTGCATGTGCCCGAGAGCACGAATCACGTATAAGTAACGAAATGTATCTTAAACGCTGCATGTATAATATACAAGTTGTTTTGTTTATCGTCACGAGGTCTCCAGTACGTTACTGCAGTTGAAGAAAATTTTTTTGAGATAAACATGAGTATTTATAACATTCAGAAAATAATAAATATAAAATGAAGTAGAAAAGCAGACGTTCTTATTTTATATTCCCCCATTTTTTTAACACTACTTGGTCTTCCTAAATTTAAAAAAAGTTAATAAAGTTAGTTGAATTTTTTAATATGCTTGTTTGATTATGAAGGTGACTCTCCATAATGTACATAAAAGATGAAATAAGTTCATTTTTCCTTTCAATTAAGCCCACTCTAGAGGTATTTATGACACAAATGCGCACAAATGTTTGTTGAAAAGATTTTTCAAACTGTTTAGAATTTGTGCTGATATTTTTTTCGCTTTAAGCGTCGCATCCTCGTTAGGCGAGTATGCGTGGGATACGGACCCGACCTCTAAAAATAAATATGTTGTTTATTCACAAGTAAACCGGACGCCGTTGTTTGCTTTGGAGCAAATTGTTTTGTTAAGTTTTGCCGGGCGCGGTGAGTACACGTGAAGTTACCCTCCTTCCGCCCCTCAACTATCCTCTGCCATGCCTATAGCACTGCTAGAAGCGCGCAGCTGTATACAGTTCTCCAACACTAGTTTGTTCGACAATAAAGATGTGTATGAATAAGGTCGTTCCGAGTAAAATGAACGTCACTTCTCGAAACACATGTGAAAATTGACAGGTCAAGAAATGACAAGAAAATCTCTATTGGTCAAGCAGTATTTAAGATTCAAATAATTCTGCGCTTAGAAATTGTATAATTCCTTAGTATTAATTAGAAAGAGATTTAGTAATATTAGTAATATACCCCCAAAGGAATATAGCTTAGCTAAGTGTTATTATTTAACTTATGTTAGGGAGCAAGAAGCCTTTAACAATTCCAAACTTCAAGATTTAAAATTACAAATTAAACATTTTCGAACCGCTTGATTTGAATATTTCAAATTCGATCCGATTCTTGATATATATCAGCTAATAAAATTCTCTAAAATGGTACATGCCGTTTGTAAAGTAACATAACATTTGCTTTTAAATGATCTTATAATCAGACGCCAGTGAATAATTAAAAAGAGAAAAAAGACTCGTCCGGTTCCTTCAATGGAAACCGACAACATGCACTTATTTTAAAAATAATGTAAATGAAACCTAATAGAATGCAGGATGTTCATGTCTTTGGCTAGAATGAAATATTGCCAATAGAAATCTGTCTTCACTGTTATTTTATCAGACTTTCGTCAATTAGCACACTATCCCTTCCTCTCTTAATATAGGTACATGACGTGAAACAAGGAAGGAAGTCTATAGTTGTAACATAATAAAATAATCATAGCAAAAGAATAAGAAAAATGTCAATGTGATTAATTTGAAACATAAACGAAAATATGAAACCAGGGTTTGTTAATCAGGAAGTTATTTAATCTAAGTGGTACTTTGTAAGGAAAATGTTTGATCAAAATTAGTGCACATGGTTGCAATGCAAATGAGTGCATGCGGTTATTGCCTCGTTAAGTTAAGGAAACGTAATTGTAAGCTATTTGTGTAATGCCTCGTTTCTTCGTCTACAGAAGTTACTCCTTGTATCACACGTGAGTATTTCGTGCACATGGACGATTTACAACCTGCTCTCTAAATACATATGCACTAGAGCGGAGAGCTTGGATCAACAGATACGGAAGATATTTAAATTGCGAAAATGGGTGCACGGTATAATTAGAATTAAAGATATCAGCTGGTGAAAGTTTTAAAATCGGTCAATTTCATCAAAAGAAATTCAGAAGATTTATTTTTATGTAAAATCATAAGCTTGTGACACACATTATTAGTATGTAATAAGTATAACATTTGTTACAAACTTATAGATTGCATTTTTAATATATGTCTGTGCTGTCATTTTTACTAGATTTATTGGTGAAACTTGTGTTGTATAAATCAACACTTTTTTAGGGTTTTCTCGATTTTTCTTTTAGAAGACGTAAAGCAAATGAAAAGCACACTGCTACAATAAAAGAAAATAGAAGGTGGGGCTTGGAAGTGCAGAGAATAAGAATCTCGTCCGTACGACTAATTACAAAACACAATTAAAACAGTATCACGGAAATAAGCTGGAAAAATTAATGCCAGTATACGGGCTACCAGAGGTAAAAAGAATTTGGTACATATTCGCAGATTAATGCTTTTTAATAAACAGCCTCGTCGACTCAACGATGAGCAGCGTTTGTTCTTCCAAAAAAAAAGTACAAAGAAGAAAAAAAATAGAAAAAGAGAAGAACTTCCTTTAACTGTAAAGCAAGAACTCATTTGTCCCGAAGACTTTATTTAATACTTCTGTTTCTGTTACTTTTCGTGTTATGTTTCAAGAAGAAAAGGACAAAATTATCCAAAACTAAAAATAATATTTAAATCATTAATATATTACAAAGTTAATTATATATAATAAATTTATTTCTAAAACCCCTATAATAATATTTTGTTAAATTAAAAATGTCAAATACTTAACTTGCTAAAGTCGACGAATTTAGTACTGTAAACACGACACATGTGTACAAACATTCCAAAAAGGTTGACGTAACCAATTGTAAATAATATTAGCACATGTGTTTTATTAAGTATCGCGTATTTCCCAAAAATAATGTACAGCAACGTGTGTAAAGTTAACAAAACTAGAAATGTTTTATAGCGGCTGTCGATTTGATTTAGTTTAAACACTTCTTCAAGTTTTTTTCTTATTACTTTTTGGCAAGCGTGGTATGATAAATTATACAATGTATACAATGGTCGCTTTAATAAGAAATTACAGGACCATTTCGTTAACCTCTCTTTAACCTTAATTTTCGACTGAGGACGTCTCCAGCAATGTCTTTTTCTCTTATTTTATCAAATGACTATTCTTATAATATGCAGCAGTGGATGTCCGCGTTACGTGTCAAGTTATGTTGCTGATTCGATGTGACCTTGAATACTGGTCTTGCTCTCTCCAGATGTCGTTTGACTTATGAGAAGAGAGAATGGACCGATTAATAAACTACAAATAGGCCGGACGACCTCCTTAAAATTTGTTTGAAATAAACTTTGAAGAACTTCATTATAATGCAGCCTTACAAATTAAAACTTTAATTAACAATTGACTTGAAAAAGTGTATAAATAGTAAAAAAAAAAAAAAATACATATATATAGCTTTAAACTTTTGCATGCTGTATCTTGTCTGTCACTTCTAAGATTGTTTGCATCTTAATCGTTTATCACTTCAGGCTTTTCGAGATTTACGCAGATCATTGTAATTTACTTAAGAGCGGTAACACTATTCGCGATCCTCGAAAATTCGGGGTGACGAGAGAGGTAGCAGGAAAGCCTAGTGAATAACCCTCACAGTCAGTAGTCCGGTAATCTTACTGTTAATCTTGATTTAATCCTTGACAAGCGCTAAAGCGGCTCTTAACTGGCGTTAAATTGCAATCTCGACTTTAGGCTAGAATACGTTTACGTACGAGCGATGAAGGCACTTTCAAATTGACATGTTGTGCAATTATACTTATATACATTTTTAGATTTTTAAATTCTTAAAAGGTTCCGTGAGCTTTGCAGCCACATAGACTAAGCTTATCATGAAAATACCTTGAAACCATCGAAGTGAAGACGAATGTTGATGAAACAAAGTGCGTTTCTTATGTTAGGAAACTACTCCATAAAACCGCGATAACCTTAACATTTCTTGAGCAGCACCAACGTTAGAAACTGCGGGTGGCTGAGAGATTCCAGAAGAAACTTGTTATTTATGCGGGAGTGTTCGCGGGAGCGGGTGAAATATCATATTTAATTTTTATTATATCAGCTGTATGCATTGGGCCGCTGTCTTCAGAGGCATGGGTGTCTCCGTTGGTATATACGAAGACTGTAAACGCGGGGTATATGTAAATATAGCATGATACATTGGATACTCGCTTATAAACACCCCATTTTTATTCGGGTAGCGTATCGCCACCCCCTGACGACCTCCTTCAGGACCATTCACCCACCATGGTCCTGCTACCCTACCATCTCTTCTCGTACATGAAAGAAGCAGAGAACCTATTACTTCTGCGTTCTTATATGGCATCACGTGCAACGACACGCTCAACTTGCCATCATCTCTTCGTCGACAACTTTGCTTTGCAAATCGATATCCACATTCAATTTTTTCCAAAGGGAAATTCTCTTGAAATAAAAAAAGAATAAACGAAAAATGAAATTTCCATTCAACAATTGTTTATGTCTTCAAATTAGATTATATGGTGTTAATTATTAAATTTTAAATATTTAAAATATGAGTACATATTGTTTTATTTCAAGGTGAAATTATATGAAATCAAACTGTCAATTAATGCAGCATTTTCCAACAAAAACCATATGTCGTTTTAAATAAGATCACACGGTACCCTACTATCGAAAATGTCACTTCAGTGAATATTTCTTATTTCAAGATACTTTGAGAATCTTTAGACAGAAGGGTCACTGAGATTTGGCTCGAGTTTTTGCACGAGTACCTCACAATTTCGCCCCCAGACAATAAAAGGGAGAGGACCACATGATGCAATCAATTCGAATCACAGGTCAACTTCAAGTCTACATGTTTGACTTAGAGCAATATTGTAAGAAGTTGTGTCGAGGATTGATTTTCTTTTCTGATTGACAAAAATTATAGAAACGATTGTCGAAAAATAGAGTATGAAAGAAAGGCAAAGAGAGGCAGCACAAAATGTGGTTTGATTTGCCGGTTATTTATTTGTGATGCGTAGCGAATGTATTATCATTCTTGGTATTGATATTCCTGAAGAACCCAAGAATATTCAATTGAATTTGCAGACTGTTTTGTAGCGTAGGCGAGTTGATTGACGCGACGAGTCGTCGCGACCTTTTTTCGCACGAGCAATATTCATATCGATTGGAAGACTTCCTCAAATATTCGCAATTCAATTTCATGGGATACTAAACTAAAATCACCTCCTGTATTCCGAGATTGTAGGTTCTTATGGACAAACTTTCTTCTACCAAATTATTTCTTATTGAGTATGAAACAATCAAATAAATTCTAATAGAATACAATAATGCTTTGGAATATATTAAATACTTCAAAATACTATGTTTCTTTAAATTATAAAATCTAAAATGAGGTACTTTATTGTATAAAAGAAAAGCCTCTAAAGGAAAGCCGACATGAAAGTAATGGTGAAAAAAGAGGGTGGCTTACGAGATTATTTATTATTTCATATACAGAGGCTAGTCGATAATGTCGTGAACCGCGCATTAGCATTTTTTTGTTGTTTAAAAATGAAATATACTCGCTGTCTTCCTAGAATGTATATCCCAGGCAAAGTCTGATCTCCAAATAAGTGTACCTACGCCTCCGTGAATACCAAACATTAGAAGCACATGACTAACTCTTACCATATTATATTTTAGTTATACACATATGTATACCCGATGAAAAATAAAATTACGGAGGAATTATTTATTTTCCATTTTAGAACATACGTTAATTGGATATTGGATGACTCAATATTTAACAGAAACACTTTCTTGCTATTACATATGCAAATAAAATCCACCGAGCAAAACCAGACATGTTCTAATAATATATTCCGATACTGTGCTAAATAAAAATTAACATGAATTCTGAATTATTGTAAAGCTAATTATAATTCATAAAAGCTTCTGCTTCGAAAAATGACATATTTTAAATTTAGAGTTTTCAACTCTAAAATAAGAAAGAAGACTCAAGACAGTAACAAAATCTCCTTAAAGCTGGCATGTGGCAAGACATCGGATGTTATTATTGTAGTAACGACCACGATATGTACCTGCGCCATCTGGCGTACCGTTTTCCCTCGTTGAATTGAAAATGTCTTAAGCTACTGAAGCATATTTTGTTAAAGGAGGTCAAAAGCTTTACGGTACAGAATTCGTGAGCCGAGCAAAATCTGTGAGGTACACAATCGCTTTCGTTGCTCATAAACTGTACCAATTACAAACACTAGCGGCTTCTTCATCCCCCTGTTAACTAAACACTAAATACGGACGATACATTTCCCCTATACACATTCATATACGAATCTACTTTCCGAATCGGCCTTTAAATTACAATTACAAAAAGTAATTTAGTAATTAGATCTATTTATTTTTGCATTTATATTTTTAGAAAAACCTTTATATTGCGTAATAATTAAAAACGATTATTATATTTTGTACTAATAGAATCTTCCTCTATGGACGGAGAAAAATGGATATTCAAACTTAATATCTAGATATTCATCCTAAATATCTAGATATTCATCCTCAATATCCAGATATTCATTCTGTTGAGTATCTTAGATAGTTGTCATATATACTCAATATCTTAGGTACTTAATAACGCTATTTGAGTATCTACATATTGAAACTGAATATCCAGATACTTAATCTGAGTATCTTTAGATAGCTGTCCCATAGTTCAGTATCCAAGATATTGAGTTTGAATATCCATTTTTCTCCGCGTGAGGAAGCAAAGTGTTCAAAAAACGAGCAGAAATGATTATATGGATAATAAATTCACCCATAACAGGTAATTCACAGCGTATTTTGTTATAAAAGAATAATAGAAATAAAAATGACGCTTTTAAATATTTTTGAACCACTGATACGAACATGGTAATTAACAAATTGACCTTTGTGTTTTCCGGCATTTTAGTTGCATGTGGTGAATTGCTGAATTCCGTGTTTATTGCGTTTAATGGAAGGCATTGATCATTCGTACGGAACTGTTAGTATTTTAGAAGGTTACAGGGGGTGAAGGTGGATTGGTGCATGGACTACGTGTATGCAATATGCATATAGCGTTAGATGTATATGGATACGAGTCTTTGGTTAGAATAACCATGTGCACGACACGCTCGAAGCCCTCTTGAGCTCTTCCGCCACACCCTCCCCATTTCTAGTATTAAATCTGACTTCTACCTTATACTTCAGCGTTCAGTACTGTGTATCATATTCGCACTGGATGATAGAACACGGCTATTCAATATAGTCCAAGATTTACTGTGTAATTCGCCTAAATGCCTCAGGTATTATTCCGAGGCAAGAAAATCCTTTGTCCTCTGAGGAACCTTTGTATGTATTTCATTTAAAATAGCCAAATTGTATTTATAACTCAGCATAATATACGGCCAAATTTTGATATCTCTAATCCTATATAAGAAATATTGAAGAGTGCGAAACACGTTCATATCAAATTTTGAGACACAGGTGTGAAAGTAACGAAGACGAAAACTTGATTGAAAGATTGAAAGAGGAATTAGAATATTACATAACATTAGCATACATTCAGATATATTTTACTACGTACTTGATAAGTAAATATTGACCGATATTAATCTACGCGTTTGATACTATAACTCAGATCCTAGGAAATGATCAATATACTCAGTGTATTTGAAACCTATTTCAGCAATGAAGTCCTTATTACAAGAGAAATTACAAAAAATTGCAGAAAAAATAGTTGGATTTGATTTTCAAGTAGAAGGTTAGCAGATCGTAGCTTTGTTCATGTTTCGTCGATTTTCGCGTAAGGATTGCGCAGGTTGTTCGAAGGAATGAAGGGGAGGTGTGAAGGAGGGTTGAGAAAAATGCCAGAAATTCCTAGGATGAAATTTACGATGTGAAACCACAGTGGCCCTTTCCTCCTTTCATTCTCCCTTCTCCTCCATCGACCCTTTTCGGTGGTACGTCCCGGTTTACTGTTTTACTTATTCGCCAACGGCGACTGGTCAGCAAAGATACTTTGTATATAAATTTTGGTTAGAGCGGAGTGTTGTAGGTTCAAGCTTTCAAGCCCTGCTTGCCCTCCAGTTTCGTTGTATTGCGGTTTGTGCCAGACAGTGGACGGGGTGGCCGCGTCTTTTGGCACCACCCGGACTTCCGGGGTGGTAAGCAAGACATAGAATGAGCTATGGAGGAACAATGCACCAGCAGCGCTGAACTTAACGTCGGCATATAAATAGAAGTACTTGTATAGTATACCTAGAGAGAGCCACGAATGAACGAGTGATTTAGAGGCGTGCCAGATTCATTCGAGTGGCCCGGTCGTCAAAGCGAATTTCGTTGCGAGGTTATGAGTTCAAATCGCAAGAAATAGTGGAAATAGTATCTTCTGCAGAAGACCAAAATATATTTGGAAATTAAAATCATGTTTTTCAAAATGTACATTAGGGAGGAGTGAAAAGAATGTTAATCTTTTTAAACTGTTAAAAGTTCCTCTTAATATGAAACTACCAAACTTGTTGATAAAAGTGTTTTTAAACTTACGTTACAATTTAATGAAAATATAGCCTGGATGATGACAATAATATTGATATTTGTAATTTCAATTCTCCGTTTCTGCTCATTATTCATCGCGATAATCGAACTCTTTCGCGGAAAGGAGCCCGAGGAACAAAGTTCACAAGTTCTAAGCGGTCCGGTCTCCCTCATTACCCGCTTTTAATGAAACTTTTTTCTACACGGCACGACTAAATGCTGTTGCCAAACCTCGTTTAAACGATACGGATCAGCGTGCGGGCGAGCAAACGGGCGAGGAGTATACTTCGACTCGTCTCGTCTCGCCAGTTCCGTTCCGTTCCGTTCTCGAGGTAAGTTCCGGCATCGAAGTTTTGTGCAAGTTTGGCGAGCGAGTGAACGTCTCTCTTTGTAAGGTAAATCGGTGAACGGTGGGGCAAAGGTTGAAGGGCGACTGAAAGAAGTAAGGGAGGAAGGAGAAAGTCTGTCTGAAAAAGCGTGGAAGGAGCATATCGAAAGGGTTAGACGAATTTGTCTGACAGGACCCTTCTTTCCTCCAAAATTACTCACGATCGCATTTACCAATAAATCTTTCCCATAAAAAGGAACCACCACCACCACCACCACCTTTGTATCAGTTCTAATTAATCAATCAATCAACAATCGATTGATAATCAAATTAATTAAGATAATATATTAATGAAAATGAATCTATGAAACCATAATTGACATTCTTTTATCAGGCTAGTAAAAAAATCCGTGTTGTGTAAGACATATTATTTCAGTAATCAGTCAGATGAAATGTCATTACTTAAACTGCTTATGTTGCAGTTTTAGAAGCACAAAGAGAGGATCAGAGCTTAAGTCTCCCTTAAGCATGTGTAATGGCGTACTTGCTTTGACACCTGATGCTCATGCAAGAGGAAGAGAAATTATGTTAACTCTCTTCCGTGGTGAAAGAATTTTAGTAAAAAAAACTCTTATCCGATTAAAGACGTCGAGAGTTGAAACTCAAGAATGCAACCAAAGCTTGTTATCAATTAAGAGGAGGAAAATTAAATTTTCGTAAAAGGCATTCCACACCTATAAATTGAATAAAGCATATTAAATTATCATATTATGATGCTATTCATCTAAGTCAAACACAAGCAATTATCACAATATTACATATTGCACTGATTGTCTCTGTTAAGGAATGCATGCACCTTCCTGAACACGAACATGATAAATAATTGAGGGAAAAATAGGTGGTGAAGAAACGGGGTGGTTATAAGTACCGCGATACCGTATTACCCCTGCTCCTGCGGTAATTCTCAACCCAAGGGAAACCGCTAGTGGTGGGTAGCATCGGAACACAATAAATGTACAGAGAACGCATATGTAAGTGTGGGCGTGGTGTTTACCGATGATTCACAGTGATGCACCACATTATTACGTGTGGTTTAAAGGCGGCATTGGTTAGACGGAGGAGGGCCTTTAGCCTTGGAGAGGCTCAAGAGGAATAAAGGATGAGGTCTCAGGGGGTCGCGGAAGAGGAGGCCGTAATTGTAGGCATATTTGTTGCCAACTCCCTGCTAAGCCGTAATACGGCTGGACGGCACGTTATACTCCCTGTGCCGGTTATCTTACCGTCCCTTGTTATCTGCTTTTACAGGTTACTTATCATAATCGATTATCACTGCTTCCCCCTTATTAAACAACTTCACCATGTAAAGGTTCCGCATTTGAACCATTTAAACTTTGCACTTTAAAAATTCCACGCGAAGGCGAACATGTACTTATCACTCAGATTGTACTTTGCACTAATATGCAATACTCGTGCAGTTCACATTGTATGTAATTGCAGACGTGCAGGGAAATTCTGGTATTTGAAAGAAATTTGCCTCAAAAGAAAGTAATTACAACTGCAGATCATGTCTGCTTAAACATAAATAATGTTCACGATTTACATTTTCAGAATAATGCAAGAGGGAAATATGGGGTAAACAATTGCGCGTTCAGGAATCGTTACGGAAGTGAGATGCACCCTATGTTGGGTGAAGGCTCAGAATTAGTTCCTCGAGAGGGTAGCGGGAGGTGAGCTAGGGCGAGTGTAAGTGCAGGCCCACCCCCCGGGTATACATCGCGGAAGGAGGTCTACCGTTGATGACAAAATAGCGTGATTACGGGCCATCAAATAAACACTAGACTTCTGCGCTACTGACTTTCCTGCCCTCTTCTCAGTGCAGCCCCTTGCCGACAAACACAACCCTACACTACACCAACAGCCACTATACTGACCTCTTTGGCCTTCGGCACGCGAAAAAATGCTGCCTTTTGATCGACTTGATTCCCTTTAAGAGCGTCGAAGACATTTAATAGCAGAATTCGCCTATCTGCATTTGGTAATTGCAATAACCCATATTTATATCAACCATTACCAGAATAAAATCTACCATTAAGAATACCCGATTTAGTTGATATGTTTAGAAGAGTAATATCTTAACATTGGAAGAGACCGTTAAGCGTATTGCCAATCTAGATCTTCTTCCATTACTACATGAGAGGGTGCTTGAATTTTGCTACTTTTTCTCTAATTGGCTCGTCACGAAATTATCGGCGTCATAAAACTCTGAGAGGCGCAACCCTTTCGACTCCCGCAACTCAGTCTTGTCCCAAGAGGGCAGCCTCTTAATGGCAAATTGGTGAAATAATTGAAACAACTCTCGTAAAAATAGTTGAAAAGTCGTAATTCGGTCGTAAAAGTTGAAACCGCAACGCGCTACCATTACCCTTTACGCAGCAGTTGCGAAAAGGGTTGGCGAACAAGCCGTGGATGAAAGATCAGAGCTGATTTTCTTCACGGATAAACCCAATAATACAGTCGGGTGAAATCTTACTAGAAGAGATTTTATCAAACTTATTTTGACCTTTTAAACTAAAACAAAAAATTATAACACATTAAATCCCAAGATATCAAATTTTGATCCAGAAATGGATCAAAGCGTTGCACAATGGAAAAACAAATGAAAAATTACATCTGCATTTATATATTTTTACGTAGATGACAATATTGTTTTTTCATTGTATAACGTTTTGATCCACTTTTAGATAAAAGCTTGATATCCTGGGATTTAGTGTGAAATAAAGTTTTTTTCCCTAATGATATAAAAAGATATCCTGCATAAATTAAATAAAAAGTATTTTCCCAACTTTAAGAGAATCTTGCTCTCCTTTTTGGGCTTCTGACATACAGAGCACGTACGCATGCAACGTCTATGCAAAATCGCGTCTTGATGTTATTTCGACGCTTCCTAACCCTCAAGCCAATTACACCCCCTGGGATTTCAGTAGCCGCCACATTCCGCCTTCTCTTCCAGCTCTTACCGACCATTCTCCCTTAATGAACCAGCCATCTAAACTTTACAACAGCCGACGACGCATTTTTTTTTTAACTTTTTACAATACTCCTTTTTTCACCACAATCACAAAGTGGATGGAGTTTCATCCCAATTCAGCTCCATTTGAGAATTAAGGGAATTATTGTCGTCGCTTTACTCCCGTTATTGTTCCTCGCTCATTCAGTAATTTTTCTCCACTCGTTATTGCAATCTCTCATGGGAGTTAATCAAAAGTGAACTCGCAAGCATACCCCTGTTCGTGAAATTTGCCAAGACACCGAAATTCCGCAAAACAAGAGAGAATGTAAATAATTACAAAATATCTTTCACATACTCGTACACGAAAAATACGACATGAGCCAGCTTTTTTATCGCAGTCCATTATAAAATCGATTTTAGTTAATTGCAAAGGGTTGGTGTATAGGCAGATGAGTGGAGAAGAGAGGGAATGGAAAAGGTGGGGTTCGGAACAGGGAAATATGTAAAGTGTTTACGATCGTGCAGTATGCTGCCGCTAGACTCCCCCAAAAGAAACGATAGGTTCGAGTTTGCGAAATTCTTTTTTCAAATCTAAATAATGGTTTTACATTTGAAGAGCATAATATAACCCAAAATTTTCCTGTAATTTTTCGCGTATTTTTTTGAAAATTGAAATTTTAGAGGTGTAAGTCAAACATACCTGATAATAAATAAAAATAAAATAGGGATGAAATTCGATTATTTGGAAGTGAAGAAAGAAGTATTATAGTGAGATATATAATTTCTAATTGAGTGGAACAACCTCTTTCCCCTCTACGGTCTGCAGAAAATTGGCAATGCCGCGAGGTACGAGGTGCCCTTTACGCCTCTCTCCCTCTGGCGCCACTTAGAAAAATGCAATTTCCTTGTAACAATATAGCATAATAAATGTCGGGGGTTGCTTTCTCCGGGCTGTTCAAGAGCCCACTTTCGCTGCAAACCAAGCGCCAAGCACCTCCGATTCGCCATTACAGTTTGTAATGTACTTAGGCAAACTTCTGTTTATACACCAACTTTTCTCCCTCCCAACCCTCCCCTTAACTTCCGCCATTCCATCTCTTGTCCTGAAGCGTTTTGCTCTGATATCATTTTTAATGTCGGGAAATTATCTCCACCACCTCTTGGCATTTTCGTCTCCTGCGTGTGACTCAGGGCGTTTCACGAAACTTGTATCTAATTGTCTCGATTAACTCCATATTTTACGTTCATTATTCAAAAACAAAACTTCGAGTTCCTTGACTCTTGGCAGAATTATTGTTCTTATCTTGACGTCGAATAAACACCAATCACGGGGTAAATTCCTATCCATACTATTTTTATGGCGCGCTATAATGACATAAGTTCCAAAGGCATTTGAAACTGTTGACACGTTTGGCAAATTTTTCCAAGAGGGGAAGAACTTTTCGATGTTTGTAAACGGCCCATTCTGAACACCCGGCAGAATACAAGGACTCGTAAAAGACAAACAAGTTACAATGGCCATAAGATGATAAAGGACATTAACTATAAAGTTAACGTATACCCATCTGAACCCTTATATTCACTTAGAAAAAATTCCTTGAATAAAAGTAAACCCGAAAAAGCTTATTAAGCGTATGAGGTAAAATAAGAATGACACTTTTCCTCTATTGGATATAGCGAATCATTAAATACCTAACGGTAAATTAGTAAGCAATAAAAGTGAATGCACTTTATGTCAAATTTTAATTTCAAATATGCCAATATATCACATAATTTCTATGTTACTTAAATGAACAAATATAATGGCTAATAGTGGAATATTTACCAAATTTATATTGAATAGGGGTTGATGTATAAAAGAGTCGCAATTCTCTGAAAGCCTGGGGCACTTGTAATCATTACGTACGTTTAAACTGGAAAACTGCATTTTAAAATGATATTTACATATCTACCGTTTATTGAAAAATATGATGTAAATAATAATCAGAATCACATTCGGCAAAACACGTGTGCAGTATTTTACACTTGATTCAATAAATCTGTATTTTTTAAAGTAAAAATTTGAATTTAACGTTAAAAACAGAAAATGAAAATAGAATAAAAATAAAACTGGACACACGGCAACAAAGCTTTTCTATTAAAAGACAATTCAAGACTTTCTGGAAAATTTTCTTTGAAACTAGCAACTTTGCATCCAGGTTGATGTTGTCTTAGATTGCATTCAGTACACATTGCCGTCTCTTTATACAGCAACGACTCAGAGTGGCAAGTTCTAAGAGCACCTGGACAGCGTGTTGCTAGTTTGGATAACAGAACAAACACAATATGTGACGCATGTGTATATACACTTAACTTCAAGATTAAAGGAAGATGCAACCATTGTCACTTTACAAGAGAAGAGAAGAAATTTTTTCAGTCTTTTCAAATATTCTCTGTTAGATTCATCACACCTACTAAAAAAATTCATCTACATATTTACTGAAAGAAAATAAGCTTTGAATATAAAAACTGTCTATAAAGGACCTGTGCTCATATTGAGCTTATAAGCATACAATATGTATACCCACGTTTATTGTTGACCTATACTGTCAAAGACCAATACTTAATATATATTATCGGTTGATTAGGTATTTTTAAAACCCTCTTCATCATTTAACAGAAATACAGTTAGAGAGACACCAAATATCCACGTTAGGAGATTACACATTTAAGAAAAATGCTGACCTGACCTCGATGTTATTTTAAAAGCTACACGAGCTTGTGAATGTCGGTTTTTTTATTATTTATTAAAGCTGACGTACAAACACAAGCGCTATTCCTTCTGACATGCAAAGAGAGAGCTGACAAATGCCAGTCGAGAGAACTGCAGGAAATTGCAATTGGTAAGAGACGAGTCGACCGGTGTACCTGGTAAACAATCCACCCTCTAGTCTCCCAACGGCCCATCTCTGATTGCTAATGAATCCTAACGCTATTATGCATGCAACAACTAAAAAAACTTAGGTCCGAATGACGGCAGAAATCCCATTCGTCCGTGCATGCCACTGTCCCTTTCCACCCGCTACACACTGTGTGTGTACTTCTGGGACAAAGAGTTCGGCAAACATTATTGCTCTGACCGCTTGGGCAAGTTACCCGTCAGGCACTTCGTTAGTGAGCTCCTTTTTTTACTTGTTACCTTCCCAGTTACTTTGGCGGTGACGCATTCGGTCGTTACACATCGCCCCAACACGTCAACACGATGCTCGACACCCAAGCAAGAAACTCGATTTCTTGTATGAAAAGAGAAGCATGAAAAATGTTTATGGAAGAGGACGATTCTTCAGAGGTTCAACAGAAGAAAGGAAATGAAATCTGATAGTTTTAAACTCGTAAATCCGCTAAAAAGAATCGTATCATTCGAATATTTGTATAAGAAAAACTAAAAGTAAGGACTACTGTACTTTTATAATCTTAAATTTGTTGTAACTATTGAACAATTCTAGCAGAATACGTTTGTTTTTCTGTAGGTATGGTTTATAAAATAGATGGCACCTGAAGTCTAAATACAGAATCAATTAATTAGTTCCAATATTGATTATGCTCTCGAATAATCAATTTGTCAACAACAGCTGTTTTGTTTGTCAAATCGTACTAAATTGAAGGATAATGATGGTACAGCAAACATATGTTTATAAATATTGATAATATACTGATTGCCAAGTAAACTAATATACGTCATCATTTTTATTTGTGTGCATTATGTGAGTTTAGGTCTGGTTTATTTATATATAATTGTTGGTAATTTCACAATACGACATATACTTTTCACAGCATTTATTTGAAACTTCGCACAAACATGAGCTAATGTCCACCGTGCACGAAACTCAATGTTTGAATATGAACTGTGTAATAAGTAACCAGTAAGTTTATATTATTTGTTTGATAATCGATTTTGTAACATGTCATCGCGTGTTCACTTTCATGCTCTATTATTCTTCATATCTTAGTCTGGATTCTTCACTTCTGCGCATTTGCAAAGGATGACATTGATCACTGATGCATGCCAATAATTACATGACTAATTCTACTGTGTTGGAAAACTAGGTAAATCACACCTATGTTATTTGAATCATGCTATTCTGGAACAGTGGTGCATTCATTCGGAATACAATTAGAACAAGAAATCAAAATTCAGTCTTGACTTGCAAAACAAGAAAATATCCAGAGAGTGAAGTGCAAATTCAGAACCCTTTCAGACAGGAGTATAAAACTAACACTAGATATAAAAAAAAGTCGACGTAGTGTTAAGCGGTAGTCAGTGGGAGGGAAGGTCCGTGCAAAACGGCGCCAAAAACCGATTTATCGCTTCGGAGAAGAATCCAGCGGAAGAGCCCTGTGGGTGAATCCTCATCCCAGAAAAGTCATGTCGCGACAATGCGAGACAGTTAGTTGTTTCGCGGAAGCGGCTAAAATGCAAAATGGGAGTTCGAACAAAAGAAGCGAACAGGGGGAAAAGGTACAGATCAATACAATAGTATATTTGTACAGAAGAGCATGAGGAGTGATGCCTTGGAAGCAGTGCGAGTGTCGGACTCGAAGCGATGGTATGCGTAGGTATGTCTGTTGTTTACAAGGGGAAAAAACAAGCAATAGATGTAAAGCGTATATAATAGATCTCTGTACATCGACCTACCAACCACTCCCGACACACACATTCTTCGTCGCCGTCGTACAAAAGTATGACAAAAGACCCATTTGTGCGCTCTATTCCGTTCGCTCAGGGACGAAACTGAAATCTGGAAAAATTGTTGTCCAAAAATAGGATTGACACAAAGAGATATTCGATTCTTCATATTCCTCTAAATTCACTATCTTTCAGCTGTATCAAATGTGTAAAGACGGGAAGTGCTTCATCCAAGGCAGTTCAAACATTTAAAATCTGATCGATAAAGTAAACTGTATGTTCTTCCCTTCAACTTTAATAATGTATCACCCTATATCCAGTAAATCTTCGTACTTAAAATAAATTTACCCCATTAAAGCAAATATTACTTTTTAATAAAGAAAGGCACAGGCTTGTATTTAAGAAGTATATTGCTGTGGTTCTTATTTGAAATATTAAAAAGTGCAGAATACACGTACATATAAATGTAACACGTATATTGTTTTAATCATCAAAGACAATGCCATCCTAAAAGAAAGCGGTAAAAGTGGAAACGGCCGGAGAAATCGTTGCAGGGCAGGTTGCATATAAAGAGGGTGTTGGGGTGGGAATTCGGTGACAGTATTTCAATGTACCCCCGAGACGTTTCTAGCTCGTCGGGGTGTCATGGTAAAAGACCGAATCTCGCTCATCCTCCCGATTCAGCCCACCTTTCTGAAATGATCCTCTCACGGATGCGTACTCCAGTGGTCGCGTGTGCGTACATCGTGAAGGGGAACCTTACATATGACAAATTCAACGCGCTCCTTCCTGTCCTCGTTCCTTCCTTCCTTGCTTCCTAGTTATCTGACACCTATGGCCCTGGGCCACACTGGGTATTATTATTTTCATTCCTTCCCGCATGTCTGTCTGTCAACTTTGTCTGTCCGTCTGTCTGACTCTCCCTGACTACACTTCCTCATGCCACGCTCAAAAGACTCTTTTCGGATGTTTTCGGGAACACTGATTCTCTTCCGATTATCTGTGTCTTTATATATGCATTGGTAGTTTATTTAAAGCAATTTCTTGTGAGAGTAATTTGTATTCCCTTCCAACAGAGTGAGATTTTACCCGATCTCTCGATAGCTCAATTAACATAAAAAATGTTCTAAAAATATTCAACCTAAAAATCTTTCATCAATTCGAACCTAGTTAGGTTTCGACCAATTAATGTATAGAATTCTAAGTTTCTGATAAGACTTTCAAGTTAAAAAATCACTATAAGAATAAAATAGAAAAGACATTTTTCTGTATGTGGAGAGTGAAGGTGCCAAGCACATAAAGGGGACAAAGAGGATGTGAAGCCTCGTTGTTGGCAGTAAGATACAGAGAGGCGTCTTCGGACGAAATAAAGCTATCAATATAGAAAAAAGGACGGTCTTCGGTGGTAATAGAAACCGATTTGTCAAGAAGCTTTTACATTTCAACGCAGTGGGTTTCGCATCTGATAGCTCGTTTTACCCAACTGAAACCCTGTCTCTACTCTCTTTCGTCCTGGGTCCCATGTCTTTCCCTTTTTCACCGAAATTCCTTGTCCGAGTCGGGAAAACGATTTCGTCGTCACCTTGCTTATAAGCCAGACAGATAGAAATCTTGTAAAATGCCTGGGCGAAGACAAATATAATGTGGATCACTAACCTGATCCTCCATATATTTCCTAACGTCAGACTTTGTCCACGTTTCCAAGATTTTGATACGAGATGTCCCAGAGCAGTCATGTAATTTATTTTCACTTAAGAAAATGACATTTTCAAAAAATTAAAATTATTCACATTTTGTATGCACAGATTCAATTAATCTACAGCAAATAAAAACTCTATAGCACAAAATAAGTTGCATGAAGGTGCGACTCGACTCAAAATCATATAATTATAGCCGACGAAACGCATTTCCTCGAATGAAAACTCAAAATCCCATTCACAACGGGCGCAAAGCACCTGTTAATTGAAAACTACCGAAAAGCACAATTTCGCGAGAATTATTTCTATTCATTAGCCCAGCGGCCAGGGAAAAACTTTTCTCGGTCGGGCTCTCCCGCTTGTGGTGTATAATTATGTAACATAAATACAATCCTTCTGCGACGTAATTTTTACGTTTAAGCTCAAAAGCTCAGCCACAGTCACGAGTAGGGTTGGCTGTACGAAGCTTTTTTCAGGGACGCTTTCGCAAATCAATTTATGGCGGAGCAACCATTCTCATTGTTCGCGAGACCAACGGTCGCTTCGTGGCTAAACCTTTTATAGCCAGCAGCCATTGTTGTGACAAAAAATTATGTCGAAAATGCCTGTTTACAGCGTCGCGAGCTTTCTTGCCTGTACGAAGTTACAACTGCTTTTTCATATCAGAAAGAAGATAATTTTCGTGTTTTCGAGTCGGACTTTCACCCACAAATATAGTCATTGAATATCCAATTCACATAAATAGGTATACCAACAAAAATATATACGTCACAATAATTAAAATAAGTATAAATGACTTTTTTGCTCTGAGATTTAACAATCGGAATTCCTGAATGTACAAAATGCAACTGACCTTTTATCGCATTTCATACTCCTCGATATCACCTCTCTTCTTTTCTAAGTCGATTTACTTTGATTCGTACTCCCGTGGAGAAGCCGAAGGCGGTAGAAGACGCTTCTGGGAATTCCGAGGGTATTTTCGTCAGTCAATGAATTTACAGCCCCTCTTTACTGAGGCCACCCTCAACCGCTTAACGAGAACGACTTCGCGGCACGTGAGAAAAAAAAGCTAACCGGCGTGGAAGTAGGAGCCTCGATATAAGCGGTCTTGAGGGGTGAATTAACGCGAAATAAGTGAGGACCAACTGAGACGAAAAGTGCTGGGATATCGAGAGAGAAAGCGAGAAGCTCCGGAGGGTGAGAATCACCGCTTAAACGGCGACTCGTTGTTGTGTATCCGTAGCTCTTGGTGTTATCGTGAGCTGGAAGAGAGAATGAGAGGTGAAAGAGAAACGAGACAATGTCACGGTAGCTAAGATAAAAATCATGAGAGCGGAAAATGTCATAATGTTCATAGCCGTAAAATCGTCCAGGTACTTCTCCATTATAAGCAATACATCAAACAAAGTAATTCCTAAAATTAAATTTAACATTTCCTTATTCATTTTTACACTATACATTAAAATAATAGAAGATCCCTTGAAAAGGTACAATTGATATCTTTAAATTAGCCTAATAATAATAAAAAAGGGCTATTATGAAACAAAAATGATTCGTTAAGCGATTTAAGTCGATATAAAGAAGAGGAGGTCGTTGTAACGTCGATGATATCTAATAACGAGTACAGTAAATTAAAAAGCTGTAGATAGGCGAGCATTTTTCCGCGAACTTTAAAAAAATTCGCGATGGGAAAAACAATTAACACGCTCAATAACGCGAGCAATATCACGAGCGTTCATCCGAAACCCCCTCGGTGCGGTTAGTATGGTGCTCCGACCTCCGACCTCTCCCACGTTCCCCACCTTCCACCACCGACGGCGAATAATATCGCGGTAATACCGAACGTTTGGTGGGTCTGAGCTACTGAAACTAGTTTATAGCCAATTGTTATTAAGGCATATATCTATCTGTGCCGGGTAAGTCTCGAACACAGCGATCTGGCTCCTTTCTACCACTATTCCACCCTTTGTGTTACTTTGCGATATTAAATGCATAATAATAATGCAAAACTGAATATTTCTGCGAATGACACGCACTTGCGTAAGAATCTAATTCTCACTAATATTCTTCCGAGGTTACCAGCTTCAGATACATTTTAATTAGTAGAATACCTATGTTCCGCAACTGGTGTCCACTCCAAGCAAGTGACCAATGAATAGCGCCACGAATGTAATCAGAAAACGTGCGTAGAAATGAAAATTCGCGGGAGATTAAATGTAGTAAACTTGCACAAGAATTAATAAAAACGTTAATAGTCAGTTTGTTTTGTGATAAAAAATATCTGCAGGACTTATTGTGTGATTAAAGTCGTAAGGCGACCTTTTACTGACACCACTCTCAAAATTTTCTTTACTGTGACTCTTCGTCTACGTTTCGTTTTGCAAGGGTTTCCGCATATTAGAAGCGAGGGTCGGAAACGAAGGAGATGATGCTACGGATATTCGCGTGACATAATACTTCTTAAGTCGTAAACCGCTCTTGCTTCTCAGCTTACGAGGGCAGCATTCCTGAACTGCAGGATCAACAGCCATACAACAAATACGATTACTGGCATAATAGGTTGTTCGTGTTGTAGGGCATTTTTCGTTCGGACGTATTATCCAACTTTAATTTAATGAAAAGCAATGCCAACTTCTTGGACTGCACATTCAACGAAAATAGATTCCCGACTTGGAGTTGATTTAAAAACTTTAAAGACATTTAAGATCTTTCAAATTGATAAGTAGTTCATAATAATAGCTAAATTATTAAATGATAATTATCTATATTGTATATGGAGTTCAAGAATTATATTCATTATTATATATCCTGTCTTTCAACTATCAAAATACTATTCTCTTAATTTGAAACAGTGCAAATTTAATTTCACAAAGTGAAATTTCACTGATTCGAATTTCGAAAGCACCAATCAAGATGTATTTTAGAACCCGCATTTCAAACCTAGCACGTGAAATCTGCGTATTTTTGGTATCATTACATCACCCAATTTTTTAACGCTTTTGTCAAGAATCGCGACGGGAAAACAGTGCGTGACAGTGACGAATGATCTCTGTGACAGGTAGGAAGTATGTATCGCTTAAACGTAAAGTGCTTTAACTCACATTAACAAGCCATGTTAGCGAGCTTCAGAAGTCCATGAACAATTCATCACTGACCTGAAACAAGAAAAACGGTATATTTAAAATATATCCAATACCATTCAGCAAGTTAGGTAATTGAAAGATCTAGATGAAATCATCTTTTATGCTTCGTCACATTGTCCTTATTCCTTCTAGATGTAATCTAATCAATGATTGGGCGCGCATGCTTCTTCTCATGAACTATAGACGTTTTGATTTAGAATTTCCACGTTTCATGGTTTATTATTAATTATTTCCTATTATTTATTATTAATTATTATTTTTTATTTAATTCTAAATCACATGCATTGAAAGAGAACACGATTTCTTAAATTTTAAGCATATCAATTAACTTTAGAAAATGCAAAAATATGAAAAGGGAAACGGAGTATAGTAGGGTGCATAGTATGCAAGTTGAAAGAGAAATAGAAACAAAAATAAAGTAGTAAAGAGGATAAAGTAGATAAAGTTGAAAAAGCAGACAAAGTGGATCAAGTTAACTTTAAAGCCAACTTAAATTTCGAAGTTAAATGTTATCGAAAATAACATAAGGATTGACAAACGCGGTAAAAAAACATAAGTTAAAAAAAATAAATAATGCAACTTTGTGGTCACAAAATAAGAATAATAAGAATAATAAGAATAATTGCAAGATAAACAAAGATAAATTTTATCTTTGTTTATTAGCGATAACTTGATGGGATCGAATATTTTAATATACATATGTTTTGAGAAGATAATAAGAGTTGCGATGTTATTATAAATTAAGAATTTTCGAAATGCAACAGATTGGTCTTCACCGTTTATATCTTTCCACAAACTGATTCTTCCCAGGGCAGGTATCCCCATTTTAAAATGCAACGTCTACTTATAGTCACTCTAAAAGATAGAAACTTATATCAATCATTACCCCCTCCTCTCAATAAAACTATGTACACCTAGATGACAACTTGACCCACTCGGAAGACCTACCCGATATTGACTCTGAATGTGGAACTTTATTTTATGCTTGAGGAGTGATGCCTGAGGGATACTTGCTCCTGAATGTAATAGAGACTGAAGTATGGAGAAGAGGAAAAGATGGTAGTGATGAGAATGACGAGGATGACGAGGTTGACGAGGATGTTGGAGGACGAGAGAGAAAGAGAGGTAGCAGTATAAAGGGTCGGTGTCTGGCCAGACGGGCAGAAATGAAGCAGCAAGGGTTTTGTTTGTCCGGCTGTCCACCCCTTTCCTTCCTCATCTACCCTGTCCATCAGAGGCCCTCTTCCCTAACCGTAGTAACACTCTACCACACATATGCATATCTCTCTATATATATGCACATATGCAAAGAGACGCACTCCTCTCTCTTTCTCTCTCTCTGTTCGTCCCGTCGAAGCCTCTTACACCCACTGCCTCACCCCCAATCCCCGCGACCCATCCTGACCGTCAGCACGTAACAATGCACGTGAGCACACTGTTTGCCCACATCCTCGCATATATCTTCGCAGCTATAATATTGATTACTTCGAACGAATTTGCAGCCTGCCACTGACTCAGAGTCGAGTTGTTGAGACTCTGTTTCGGCTCCAATTGTAACTCAGGGCTACCCCGCACTCCCGCCATCACGAATAACCACCGATTCTATCGTCGCAATGCAGGCTTTTCGCTTTTGCATTCGGCAATTTGCTTCGACCCCTTCTTTGGCGAGGCGAGATTCAAAATCGTCTATGATTACGATACCATGCTCGAATTTCCGAGGTCACTATATATAAATTTAGCATGTATATGGAAGCTTCTATATTCGGCTCAAAGGTTCACAGCTGCGGATCCTTCATCGCTGTTATTCCCGATATCGGCGAATCTTTACTCGCAATGTACAAATACGATTAAAATTACGTGTATTGCTGATGACACGTGTTCATTCTCATGCTGCGGTTCGCGTGATAAGCTGTGATGCGTTCAATAGCGAGTTAGACTTACAACCCGCTGAACCTATTTGATTCCTATGGTAATGCTATTTACGTGTCGTAATTGGCGTGTTAGTTTCTCAGCAATTAGCTAGAAAAGACTCCAAAGAAAAAAGTATCCATCAAGACCTGACATGCAATTGGTACCTAAAGTTTACAACACTTATGTAAACACATT
This sequence comes from Synergus japonicus, assembly GCA_900474275.1. Taxonomy (NCBI): domain Eukaryota; kingdom Metazoa; phylum Arthropoda; class Insecta; order Hymenoptera; family Cynipidae; genus Synergus; species Synergus japonicus. Next base: position 219,116 of record UCOH01005707.1, read on the forward strand.
TTTATTTTCTTTACTGTTTTTGTATTTTGTTTCTAAATTTTCTGTATTCTCAGCTGTTCTACTGTTAATTTTTTTTATTGTGGCGATTATACTGCGTCGCAACTGAAACACAAAGTATAGATTTACATACTCGTTATGAAAACTTAAAATCAGCTTTGAATCATCATTTATTATTATACCCTAGCTTATGCAATTAATTTCAAAATACGTGATCGATAACGCCCAAATCATATGTCGCTGATCTAAGGATAAAGAAGCAGAAGCAGAAGTAGAATTAAGATAATTGCCATTAAAATCGCAATTTCATCAGTTATTCGAGGAAAGGGAAAACGGCGACAGATGACAGAGTTTATGGAACTACAAAGTACGTTTAAGTCGAATTCGCACCCCCATCCACTTTCATGTAGCCATGCAATACCGATTCTCACAGCAGTTTGTTATCGAAGCTTTGGAGATTACACAAATGAGATTGTTGAATGAGAGAAATGTAGCCTCTGTTGAAATGAAGACTTGCGTTTATTATGTTCTGCTTTCTAATTTGCAAGTCTTTCACCAAGTTTGATATATTCTGCTAAACTTCTCTTTTACCTAAATTAACAATATTTTACACAAATTGTACTCAAATTTATATTTTAAAAAAATAACCAAGTAGAAATATAAATCTAAAATTATAAATGTGATAGAATATAAGGCAGGGTTCCAACATTTTGTAAATGAAGATGGAAAAAATAGAGAATGCTAGTTCCCATCGAGAATGGTTAAGCTAGCAGTAGTTCCCGAATGGGTTGGAAGGGGTTCGAAGGGGTTTGGAGAGCTCAGACAGCGACCTCGCCACCATAGGGACCAGGGATAGTAATTGTACACGCACTGGGAGAATGGCAAGGTAAACAAAACTATGTAAGATTGCCCCATTAATATACATATCTCTTGGTTCGCTTAGGAGAGACCGTGCGATGAAGTACTCGCCCCTTTATTCGCCAGGGGGTGAGTAGTCTTGGCCTTAGAGAGTTTGGGGTTAGACTCGCTTGAGAGCAAAGGAGGAGGGTACACAATGGATATTGAGGCCATAATTTACGGCTGATTGTTACCCGCGCAATCTATGGATTCCTTCACCACCCCATTCTGACCACCCTCTAACGATTCTCTTGAATTTGTATTAGATCGCTGCTGAGTACAGAGTATGTAAGGTGTACCCTGTTTCCGGCATAATTCATCCTATCCAATCATGCAAGGAATACGAAGCTTCTCCATGTGTAAACATTTTTAATCCTTTATAAGGGTATGTGGTAATTATCATAAGAACAAATTTATTTTCCCCAGCTTTACGCTCGCAATGATAAATATTTTTTGCTGAAACTAGGCCATTTACCTTCACTTCGTACATGTGAGGAAAATTTCCTAATTTTAACGAAAAATATTTATTATTACAAACGTCAAGTTGTCGAAACTAAATTATTCTTATGATGACGTCTTACCTATTACATATATTTGATATAAAAAAATGTTCATGTAATATGGACCATTTCCATGCATGAGGTAATATCAGCTGCCTGTCGGTACACGAAGTATGACTGTTATAAATTAATTAGGAGGGTTAAATTCGCAACTGAACTCCAAGTTTGGGTCGGGAGAAGATTTGAGGCAAGTATCTTACTAGTTTGTCGGCTGAAGGGACTCAGAAAGGGGTCGGTTATGTTTGGTCTTACAAGGGACCTCTAAACCAACTTGCTTACCACTTATAGAAGGATGATAACGTATTAATCCTTGAAATAGCAGGCACAGAATACGTCTATAGCAAAATATATACGTATATAGAAACCCCTTTACGACTAATCATAAAAAGTACAGAAATATATCTAGGAAAAAGTAAATGAGTATAAATTAGTTCTATTGATTGTGTGTTCACATTTAAATCAAAAGCCATGGATATAGCAACCACGTCTTTTTAAAATTAATAAACCATGATTTGTACAAATTGATCAAACCTCACAACATGTACGCATCTGAGGCCAGTGCTATTAATTTGTGACAATTTTGAAATTCCAACGAATTCGTTTCATCCGATATCATATGACAGGAATACAATCTGCATGTCGGTTTTAATAGGAACAATGTGAAGCATATAATTCACAAATACATTACAAAAAGGCTTTGTCAATTTTGTGCAAGAATTGTTTAATAAATATTGTAAACATTGTAAAAAGGAAAATCTTAATACCAAAAATATATACGACGGTGAATGAAATTACAATTTATCGAGTTTATGAGGACTCTAACCGATAGTAAAGTCAAGTGTTGGAAGACTGATGGTCATTGCTCCTTCTCGGGACACGCTTGCGGCAGAACGCAGTTTCTCATCGAAGGTTTGCGGGCAAACAATACTCTGACCCTAGTAAGAACTGTCACGAACGGACGACTCAAGTTGATCAAAGTCACCCGAAGAGATCATCACTAAAGCCACGAGAATCGTGCTTATAACTTTCCCATTTCGAATTTCAAGACTATTTCGAAACCTGCCTACTAATATCTTTATTCTATAACACAATGATAGAATATAAAAAATCACATATAAAATTATGATGCATAAATATTTGCAACTCACAATCGGTTTGACATCAATCACGTTTTAAGACACATTAAAGCAAGAACTAAAAAAGCGCATTTGGAGAATAAGGCACTAACTGTCAAACGATCGCATCTCAGCAGTTTAGAGTTTACAGGGGCCTCTGGGACCTTGTTAGTTCAATTCGCCTGAGCGCTCGTCCCTACAAAAAATTCCATCACTTCCTCGCGTGCTCACAAACCTCAAACCATATGGTAACAATAAAATACAATTACCCATGTGAACTTACATCAACTTTCTTTTCATTTAATAAAATACAAAAACTATTATCAACTTCTTTATAAAATTATATTTCCAGGTAAATAAAATTCTCTTGACGCCAACATAAAGAAAAAAGTAGTGAATGCGCGCTGAACGTTTCTCATCGATGAAATTAAAGGGATGTTCGGACCCACTGGTCAGTACTGTTAAGGTATTGTCCTGCCCCGTTTCGAAATAATCTTCTAACAAACCTAATGGAGTATAAACCTCTGATATCGATAAAACTCATCTCTTTCCACCACGAGGCGAATATGACGATGTTTTGTGTTCTACCAGCAGCTTTTCGACAGAAAGGGAAAAAAGCACAAGAGTATCAAAAATCTCTCCGCAAATTGTATTTGAAATTATTTATTTTCTTTGTTATTTTATCTGTATACCTCCACAAAATTATATGCGATAGAGAAGAATATCAAAACTACCCCAAATAGCAACAGGATATTTGGGATATTCGAAGGTGGTAGATTTCGAAAGCCAGCAACTCGAAAGTAGGAACCGCGACTGAAGTTAAGTCTGACCGTTGAATGGTGCATTGGCACGCGATCTCAAACCCCTTGCGAATCTAACTCTAGTTCCCTCCTCCCTTCAACCAACTTCTCAGCCCTGCTTCTACTACCTACCTACAGGGTGTTGTGCTGTGACTTATCGGCTATAATTATTCGTCAGGACGAAAACAGCTAGGCTGACGATCACTTCTACAACCCTTACAAAGTTACTTTCCTCCCTTACCAGTCTTGTAAACAACACATGCTATAATATTAGGGCTAAGTGGACCTCAAGATGTTTGTATACGAAATTTTCATTAATTATTACACTACACAAAACGGAAAATAAAATTCGATACTATCTACAGTCATTACTTATTTTTGCTTCAAATTTCACAGTATTTCTGAAGACAAACTTCAGCACCATACAATTGTATAACATAATGACTCGAGAACGTTCTGAGTTTAAGCTCCTCAGTTCGAAACAAAATTTATCAACACAGCCATTTTAGCTATACAACTAATTATTGAAGAAAAAGCTTAATGATAAAGAACAATTTCTGAAGTGAGGTGGAAAAATTGGGGTACTCAGTTCCATCAAAGTTGTCATCTACCAAAAACACTCCATTACGACCTTAAAGGAAATCGTGTCGTCGAGCCACCCTCTTTCTAAACAACGGTCTAGGGCTCGGGGACCTCCGTTCTGGTGTGATAATTTTTCAATTTGACCTCATGCGTTATTAACATCACGAGACTTGCAAGCAGCCCTTTTTACGAGGAGTCTGAGTGGCCATACACCAACAATGCAAACCTTATGCACCCCTACTGGAATAAGAAGAGTCGCTGCAGTGTAAGCAACGCACAACACGCTCTGTTGTTCATGTTTTTTACAGTAGCCAGACGATACTTTCCCCCCGCGAGTATACAAACGCGTATCTCTGCTTGTGGATGTATATCAGCATGTGTACATTTGTCCACGTTCCTTCTATGTGATTGTAAGTCTCTGCATCCTCAACCCCCTACAGGGTTTGCATTTCTCTACTTTGCGAATGCAAAAAACAACGATACTTCCATTTCAGTATTCTCTTTACTGTCAATATTATATGTATTTCACAATATAGAGAATTTTAGAACTGTTCAGTAATTGTATAGGTCAATTTTAAAATTCATTGAAACAAAATAATAGCAAGTTACCGAAAAAATATCATACTCTAAATAAATTTTTCCATCCAATGAAAATATCTTCAAGTGGGGAGAAAATTTTATAAAGTGAACTTTCATGTAAACTGTCAACCTGGATGGCAGACAAAAATCATGAGACAAAAACACACGATAACCGAGCAGAAACATGAGAACTTCAATGTGGACAGACAAACATTATATAAATGTAATACTAGCAAGGGTTGCAAAAAAAAAGAAAAGAAACTTCGATGACAAATAAAAATAACAGGTATACAATACATACGGTACTGTACTGTTTTATAAAGACAGTTTTATATCGTTTTATGTGTTGTGTACATTTGTACAAATGTGTAACGAAGAATTGACGATAGATACGAAGGTGGATGGGGTGGAGAGGTACGTGGAACAACCAGTTGTTTGCCATTCGTCAAATAAACAACATCGTTATTGTAAATGTAGTGGATCAACACACTGCAGGGCTTCATTGGCGGCTTCTTCATGGTTCTACTCGCATTCGATGCCAGAGTGATCGATATCTCGAACAAATCCAGTTTACTAATGACCGAGGTGCTTACTCAGATACACCAAAATTACACATATACTATACATACATCTCAATGCTCTCGATTCTCCTGCATTTCTGCAGAATATGGAACAAAAGGATAAATATGACTCTATATCAAGAGACAAATGGAATTTTAAATGAAAAAAGTTATTTCACATAATTAAAATCGACTTCTTTTTAAGGCCACTTACGCGGAGAGAACAAAAATGTAATTAAAGATTACGTGTTTATTATTCTTAGAAATGGGAGAGGCTGAAAACAATTATCTAAATTGTCTAAACAACCTGATATCTCAAATGATAAAAATCAATCTCATGATTACAGTTTGCAATGAAATTTAGCATGATTGCACGTTGTACAATAAATGCGGTTCAGACACAATATCATCGTGCAATGTGAATAAATTACGAACTCCTTCAAGATTAAGCGCACGCTAGGAACGCTCGATTATTCCTTCCTTCAGACTTACACAATTATGTCCGGTTCAATATCCCTTTTTGCCCAGCAATTGCGTCGTCACCATGAGAGCACAACGCCCGCTGTTTGTTCCTCGCTTTATCTCGAACATAAACACTGCTTGGGATATACAAGGCAGAGTACGAGAGATGGAGTTTGAGCGAGAAAGGGATAGAGAGTGCGCTATGTGTTTTGCGTATATATTTGTGTTTGTGAGCAACAGAGAAGTGACGTACCTGTAGAGAGAAGTAAGGACAACGCTCGAAGCATGCCATCCAACTAAAAAAAAAGGAGAAAGAGAAATGGATGGTTGGACAGACGCACACTGGATAAACAAGGGACAATAGAGATAAACAGAGAATATTGAGAGAAATATGCGCAAACACAAAACTTGCTTTCTGTCTCTTTCTCTTCCTTTCCTCCTATCTTCCTCGCTTTTGCCATTCACCCCTTCTTCGAATAAGCACTCTCCGCGATCTCTTGTATTTCGCTTATCCGCTACTTTTCTGTCACGATTTAAATTATGCTCAGAGATATTTTGTCAAGGATTTACCCTGCTCAATTCACTACACGGTGTTGCTTGGTTAAAGCAAGACACCCCTGACACATTAAATCAGCGTTCTAAAAAGCTGCAAAAGACGATAATCACTCTAATAATATTTTTTTCAATTTATATTCCATTTACTAGAATTACAGGATTGAAATAACCTTTCTCTAGTTATACAACAAACTGCAGTTATTGATGACGTTTCTTTAAAGTAAGGTAATCGATCGAATCGAATCTATTGGGAAAACACAACTTGTATAATGGTATTCTCTTTTTCACACGTTTACTAGGAAATGATAAAGATAGAGTATAATGATTGACGTCAACAATAACTCTTCGAACTGATGAAGTTGGAGGTGTTGTATATGCAAATAAATGCTAAAATGTGTCAAACTTAAGAGCATCAGAGAGAGAAATATAGAGAGGACTCTATTTGATTATAATCAAAATAATCCTAGAATATCATTTTCAATCATGAAAAAACAAAGCAAAATTATTGTGTATCTGACCGTATAGGCTATCAAAAATTCATGAACCCTGTACATCAGCTAGAGTATCGGATGATGACCCTATCAACTAACACTATAAAAACCTACAAAGTCACTCAAAGAATATCAAAAGGTCCCCACCGAGAGATAATCCACTACACCAATTGAGAGAATAAGGGTGTTGGAAAAATTTGCACTGTCCAGTTTTCTCGAAACTAGCGAGTGGACGAAATGGGACAGGAAGGGAATGAATGCACAGGTAAGGTTGACGGTCTATGGGAGGGTAGACTATATAATTTCCCTTGAGGGAGATCGGAATGGGCGATAGAGGATGAGGAGGTGAGGGATCAGTGTTGTCCAGGTGGGGAGATGTGCTGTGCTCATCCGCGAGTCCATCAGCGCAACCATCCTCTGACAATCGATTATTATCTTTCCAATTTGCATAGCAACTCAAGCTCTTGTTCAAATCTGCACTCCCCCTTTCGACCCCATTGCAACCCCTTACAAATCCCCGTCGAGCTAGTGCGACTCAGCACCAGCACCTCTTCGTCTGGTTCAACTTTTTCTCGCCATGGGAAATTTCACACTTGATGTCCTGTAATGTTTAGATTCTCAATATCATGGGAACGATACTATATCAATCATGGGAACCATGATCTACTAATGAATAATTTTAAAACTACGAGACGTTAGCTTGCCAAGTCTAGGAATTGAATGGTTTCAGGAAATACTTTCTACACTCTGCAACTTCTTCACTTTCGTTTTTTCAAGGTCCCGGAGCGTGACCCGAGGGAGGACCGGAGGGTGCGAGACACCCTTCTTTATAAAATCTTTGACGCGTTGCCTCGCAAACCAGCGTCAAGCAGTCATTAATAACTTTTAGGTGGCAGATTTTGCGCGTATTAATCCACCATATTATACCGCGATCCCCGCTTTTCCTTTTACCCTTGCCCCTCGTTCCCGTCGTCGTCGCGACCTGCCAGTTTCATCCTCCTACCGGAGACCGGATAGCTGAGTCGACGGCTCCTTAATGAAAAATCTGAGTTCGCGCTCTCACTCCTTTTTTTCCCCTTTCGCCGACAACCACCCAGCAATGATAATGGCTATTGTACGATTATTTTCATACCTAAAACTTCAGGATTTCAATAGCGGGATCATCGCTATTCTCGAATTTCGGTCAATTTCTATACAGTGCACTAAATTGAACTTTTTAAAACCCAATTCTAGAAAATATACATCCAAAACTACAATCAATCAATACAATTAGTATAGCAATTGATTTGGTGAAATTTCGATTCCATGAAAGACAAAAAAAAACGCTAATAAGGCAATTTATATACATATTAATTGTCACTTATCTGAGGATTATTGCCCTATTTATACCGGTAAACGACCCGGAAACACATACTGAAGTTTTCTTCTAGACAAATGAAAAGAAAAATATATATTACTTTTAGTAATTCCGTAGATTCGAGACAATTTTCATCCCTCACGTCTTGCTCGTCTTTCCTTCCACCTAATCGGCCTGGTAAGCTCACGTGGCAAATTAACAAACTACGCCAGCGAAATGAAGCGACGACCCCTTCATCGAAACTCTTCCGCGCTTTCTCACGACGGAAAAGACAGGACGAGAAGCCCACGGTATATTTTGTCGCACGGCGGACTGGGCAAATTTCATGTACAATTACAAGACATTTATAGAAGCTAAACTGCTAATAGTTCTTCAGAAGGGTCGAGGACGAGGGAAACAGAGACAAGACGAGGGGAATCACTTCTAGAGTTCCAAGCTAACCTGGGTTTATGCCTGTCGCCTCATTTCGCGTGACAGTCATTCTTTCCTCCCTCGCCTCTCCTCAACAACCTCTTCCTCCTCTTCAACAGCCCTTACTCGACTTCATGGGGCACCCTAACACAGCTCGCTCCAATTTCGTACCTCAAGTTACAGCCACGTTGGTTACGTCTTCTGCTAGAATCGCGAGGTGAGAAACCAACGAAAGGGGGCACTTTCCCGCTGTGGATTATAAACTAAGATTGTTTTCATTAAACGCAAACTCTGTTTGATGTAATTAAACGTGAGTGTGTACCTAATCAACTGTTGTGACTATCCTTTCGTCATTCCACTCGATGGTTTATATTAGTCTTCACATTTATGATTTTACTACCTATTTTTAATGTTGATTTATCAACTGTCAGACATATTTTCCTAGTAATGATGAAATAATTGAATTAATTTCAGAATCTACGAACGCTGAAGGAATATATACTCTTCGTATAATATTCCTGATAATCTATGTTGTTTTAAAAAATTCTAAAATAAGTGTAAACAAAGATGACAAGGCAAATATTTATCAACACAATTTATTGCCATTATCATATATAAACGATTGAAACTCTTTAAATATACCAAGTTTAGTTGCAGTGGGTTAAGAATAGATCGGATAGAAATGTCGTCTTGTATCACATATCTATTTTTCTTTCTTTTAGCAAATAACTCGTATGAACGATTCATTAAGTTTTCATTTGGTTCTAGAGCCTGAATACGTAGTCTTAGTGCACATATAGCAATACTTAGAACGCATAAATATAACACGCATCTATATTGGATGTATGTGCGCATTGCACAAAAGTAAATCTTATACTTACAGACGTACAATACACATTACACACCCTACCAACCCCTAATGCCAATGACCTGCCTGCTTATAGGCACAAAGTCTAGCTATATCTGACCATCTGTATGTTACCTATTCTTAGCATGGTCTGTACATTCATATATATACATACACGCGCACATTCTATGCAAGAGCAGTATATCTATTCGCCAGAACAAAACACAAATAATTGAGGCGATTTAGTTATTTCACGATGCACGATATGCACTTATTTGAAATTGAGTTTTATTCCAATTGTTTTCTTTTTATATTAATGATTATTTGATTATAGCTTTCCCGCCTTTTCCGGGTATGAAAATATAGTTTATTTAATTTATATACGAATCCAGAGTTGCTTTTACTGGATATTATTTTTATAGAATTTTTTTTTAGAATTTAGGTCAGAATTCTAGGGAGACAAACGAAAATTCTAATACAGTTTCATGTTTTCAAAAACTAATATGCCCGACATACAAAAACGCAGAAAACGTTCCAAGTTTTAGCATAGGGAGTAAATGCCTATGTGGGTTTATAGTATCAAGCACGCCGAGTTTACGATCGATACAAGTGTTCATATCGCATCGAAATTAAAACCGCTCGTAGAGAGAACGGTAGCGATGGATTCATGCTCACGTTCGATATGGAAATATTCACAGGGGTACTGTATCCCACACGAAAGTGACGCATGCAGTGAAAGTAACTGTAAGCATCTTGCATATTTCACACGAGGCAAAAAAATATTGATGGATCTGCAAAGAGACTTTATAAGTGCATGGTTATGCAACAAATACACATCTGTCATCATATTTGTTTTACGATACGATTCTCGTGTATTAACGATTATGAAAAAGGATACACATTGCGTCTTGTGATTAATTGGATATTTTTGTTTCATTGTATGAACTGAAACTGAAATGAGGTTTAAGTTTAAGGTTGATGATACGGATGAAAGTATGTATTTTATTCCGCATTGTAGTCTTAACTTGAACGTGGAGATATCGCGATGAAAGGAAGAGCCAAGGCGAAGGTGTGAGACCATAAAATACAGCCAACCGACCGAAGAGCCGCGTTATCGAAGCACGCAATGCAGCGGATTACCAGAAAATACGTGTGCTTCACACAAGCTGATGCCGAAACTCCTGTACATGTGAGTCCTGACCGATACACCTTGAGCACGTGAATGCAGTTTATGTGTGAAGATACATGCACCCCCGAACGTAGCAAGAAGAGGCAAATTTGACAAGTTCAAAAGAACCTCTTACCCGCACAAACTCGTTTGCGTGACTTTAGCTTCGTTCGTTGCCCGTATATGCGATGACTGCAGCCGGTAATTCGTTGCAAGAGATACGAGCGAATATCCATGGACGAAAAGTGTTTAAAGTGCTCCCCTTCTCCTTTCTCTCTTAACCCCTTATTTCACCCATACATCCACCTAATGGCCCCACTTCCCCAAGATGGGAGCATCCATCAAACTAAAGAATTGAACTAAAGTTGCTTTGAATTTTGATTATTATTTACGAGTTCTATTATCGTTAATTAAGATCAAGATTAGTTGATAGAGCGTGAAGTAAGTTTATCAGTATCATCGGCTCTTTAAACAATTCTGTAGATCATTTCTAAAATAAGGAAGGAAAGTTCATATAGTATGCAAATATGTAATTATTTTTCAAAGTATGTTTACATTCTGACTAAGGAATTAAGTGAAGTTTTATTTGAATAAGTGGGTTACGCTATTTATTAGCTCTAGAGCATGTATTTACGAGAATAAGAGACGGAATGTTTGCGGGAGGAATATGAAGATAAAATATATTCACAGATGCCATCGACATATTTAAATGGAATAGGAATGTACTGCTCATGTTCTGCTCATACGGAATCTTTGGTTCTTGTAATTTAGCGAGGCGTGAATAATAGATACATTGTGATAATGCACGTAATGTAAGGATATTGTTGTCCTTTCTATCGCCTATTTATATGTATATCTTATCAGAGTTTAGAATGTGAACGAGTTCTATGGTAGGTATTTTTCGAAAACTCGTGACATACATATACCCTTTGCTAGTTCGCCTATTGTTCAATCTATTTCATTCAATCGTTTAGAACATGACATGTACACATTTAGGTATAATATTCCAGATTATGTTTCGCTTCATTGGACTTGAAATTCTCATAAAGATTTCTCTGCTCCAAATTATAGGAAACAATCTTAACTTAAGAGGAGTAAAGCCCATGAACGATTTAGTTCAATCCCTTTATCAGGGTTTAATCTATATTGTATTTTATGTTGCTAGGTATACCTCGAGCACACACACACACACACACACACACACACATGTACACAAAAACAAGTACGAATAAACAATGGGCAATGCTTCGGTAAGATCGCGTGTCTCTCGCAAATTCCCTTTCCACCTCAACCCTTGCTTTTCTACCCTCGGTCTTCGTCCAACTCTTCGACCAACATTCACTTTCAGTGTTACTGGTTTATCTTACGCATTGATATTACACCTACGGCGTGTCGGGCGCGTGCAGAGGTGATTTCAACACGGGTTTCCCGATAGACATCGTGTGTACTCATTTTACGATTCGCATACCATCTCTCACCCTTACTTGTCCAAGAATCTCCTTCTGATCCTAAAAGTTGCAAATCTTGCACTTTTATTTCACGAATATTTGACAAATCGTTAAAAATGAATATGGTTTTGAGATATAATAATTGCAGAGCAAGCTGATAAATTGTGGTTACAGGTTTAAAATTATTTGTCGCAAAAGCTGATCTTTTCGTCTGAAAATTGTTATGACATAGTCATCCATTTAGCGATGATCACTTCTATTCAGTAAAGCTTTTGATAGAAAGCATCGATATCAAAATGAAAATTATATCATTTCAAACATGCTCTCGCATATGATCAATTTGTCAAACAAAATAATGTTGAATAACAACATATTTTCGAAATTCATATTAATGGTATGGAATAGAAAACGAAAATATGATAGTACAATTAAATGATTAATTATGAAATTAATTTGCTTGATTATTAAAACTTGGAGATGCTGGGAAGCTACTAGAATGCGGAGGTTAGAGCACAGGAGGAGTTTCGCGACTCTCAGTTAGTTGCTTTCAGGAGATGAAGGCATAAGTAGGTAAGAAAGTTATTTCCCCACCGGACATGCTCAACCCTTCTCCGAGACTTCCTTTCTCTGAACACTACAGTTCTCGACAGCAAGAACGTCAGAACCCGTAACACCCTCATTGTCCCTCGACATTTAAATCGCCATTTACTATATCGTTCAGTTGCCGCATCCGAATATCATTTACTACTAAAGATGAGCTCAGACTGTATGACACATTCAACGTGCCATGTGTTACGTTCCTTTACTTTAAACAAGACTTCTAACAGTTACTCTTTACCGTGCTTACAATACTCTCTAATTAATATTGTCTTTTTCATTTGACTTGAAGAAGTTATGGCTCATAAACTGAAAAAGTGTCCAAGTGGAAATTTTCCACGTTGTCGAAAGACTCAGGCACTTTCTTGGAGGAAGGGCACGTGCTCGTCCTTATCACGCTTTTGCGAAAAATAAAAAGGAGCCAGCGTATACGAGGAGAAGAAACGTGGCCGGGTGACGTAGCAGGAAAACTGCGAAGGGGGTCGACCGTTTTGGTAGTGAGGCGGGGAGTTTAAAGGCTAAACGGTCGGGATGCGCGCCATGCATAACAATTAGCCTGGGAAAATCATGAAAACGGCATGAACCTCTTTTGACTTTGCCGAGCGTCGCGTCGCGCTGTTCCGAGACCTGAAACGCTTCCCTACCATTCTCGTATTCGAGCCCTTGCTATCCCCGACGGAAGTCAGCGAGATAACGGAGAGTTACACGCCCTTCCTTTAACCCTTTCCTGGAGGTTCACGTCTCCAAGATTCAACCAGAGGTTCTCAATAAATTTCCCTTCACAAACCACATAAATGTATTTAGCACCAAAAGATTTTTCATTTAATTGCACGCCTAATAGACGACTGTAGGAAATTAGGAAAATAGGGGACGTTTAGATGAAAAACGAAAATTCAAGTGCCTAGTATGTATACTATAACCTACACATTCAAGTTTCCTCCAAATTGGAAGCTTTTCATTTGTCTGTTATCAAAAGAAGTATAGCAAAAATAGTATAGATATTAAATTATTATTTGTTCGAGAAGGTCTTGGTTACAAAACAAGATTATGTATATACGTGCAAATATGAATTAAGAGAAAGAGAGAGCGACGGACTTAAACCGGAAATAAGAGTCACGGTGAAAGGAAGGGTTAGTATCGTACGATCTCAAGGAGCAGGAACCATCAGGGTTACACGCACGTACGGCCACATTAGGACTGGAATAATATATGGGATTCCTTCCAGGCTAGGTGCCCCTTAACATGATTTACACCATCTTAGAATACGCTCTGCCTGTGCCGGGTCAGATTGGTCAATCGGTAGATATTAGTCGATTCCAAGAAAATCACTTCCATTAGATTAACATCTCTTCCCTAATTACTGCCCTAAATTGAATGTAGACATTGTGGTATGAATTCTTAACATGTTTTTAATTAATATTGGAAGGTTAAAAATTGCTGTATTTAAGATGGGTCATATAAAAAACGTTACATAATTGGAAGATTAATTTTATAAAATTGGTCTAATTTATGAGAATCTATTTAATTAATGGAGTAATTGGAGAGAACTGGCGACATAAGAAATATGAGGACTACATAGCACTTAAGCTGTTAGTTCATCCAACAACTCAATTAAAATCAGATATGTCACTGTGCAAGGAGGTCAGAATGCGAAAGGCATTCATTGATGCAAGTACAAAATGACACCAGTGCTGTGCCATATCTGCGCGCTCGTATACTTAATGTCGCGGCCTAAACAGGAAATCCTTCTTTTAGGTAATTGCATGACTCAGTTTAATCTAAAAATGACTGAAGCCCGTTCAATTTATCAATTACGCGTCTAAAGCAACCTCGATTATCGCGAGTTTACTACTTTCGAGTTCCTGTTTCAGAAATATAAATAAAGTTTAAAAAAAAAATAAACTTGTCATTTAATTATTATACTAATATTAATATATATATATATATATATATAT